>VMBQ01002030.1:24046-120169 GCA_007657795.1 Dreissena rostriformis | reverse complement strand
TGCTTAAAAAAAAAAAAAAAAAAAAAAAAAAAAAAGAATAAATGTTCCGCGCAATTTTCATCAGCCATTCAAATAATTTTCGCCGGTAACCCATATCAATCCGTGATTTGTACAGTTATTTAATTCTTAATTGTTCCCACGGAAGATATGAAAGTTACGCGAGAGTTTTAGTTCCCGTTGTTTAATTTACAATAGTTCCGACGGAAGACTTTTAAGTTTCGCATGATGTTAAGTTCCGCCTTTTGTTCAGTTCAGTTAAATCGATAATTTTTTCCGACTTAGGAACTAAAGTTCCGCGCAATTTTTTAGCCGATTTATTCTTCTGTTTAAAATACACATTTCTTCCGACGGAAGATATGAAAGTTCCGTGATGTGAAGATTCCGATGTGTATGCAGTTCTTAATGATCGATTGTGCAGGCGGAAGATATGCAAAACGTTCCTCGAAAATGTGGCTTCCCAATATTCTGATGTGAACTGTTTTTGCAGACCGGAATTGTTTTTTCTCTGAAAGTTAAAGTTTCGCGAAAAATAAAAACCCTAATAGTTACTATATAATGTTATGTATTTTATCGGGGGTACCCAAAGGCTTATTTATGTTTTTCATAAAACGAATTGTACGAATTTCATAAAATGCAGCAAAGATAAGTTAGCGCTGGTTAAAGCCGATGCCGACACTTTTACTCGTATTTGTAAGGAAACAGAATTGTGTCTTTGTGTCGTATGAACAAATCTGCACTAAAACTAAATTTAGATTCACATTGTACATGAATTATATATATGCTGGCGAATTCGGCTGGAAGCCATTTTCAATTTTAGATTTAAATATCTGGCTTATTTCGCATTTTTCGACACATGTTCTTCTTAACTTTTATTTTCATTTATATTGAAATATATGTATACTAATTTTTAACTCTTTTTATATAAATTCATTTTTATTTGACAAAATCGTACAGTCCCGCTTTAAGAATTAGTTTTCGGACACGAACTGTACACAGACGTGTTATATTTGCTCCAGAGACACGATATATGACAAGATGTGTGCCCAGTTTCTACCGCGACAACGTTTTAAATATATATAAGTAAACGATACTTATTTCATTACCATATACCGTAATATTCTTATATGCATGTAATTAATATTTCATTTGACAAAGCACTATGCATTGTTTATTTCTTTTGCATCTGTGTAGCTTACAGATTATTATGATGTGAACCATAGGCTAAACATGCAAATTATTTGTAGCTTTTAAAATGTGTCCGTTAAGTTAATGAGAGTAAAAGGGATTGCAGTTCAACTACAAATTGATAGCAATATTCAGATTGTAATCCATGTAAGGTTGATAATAAGCAACATATGTATTTGTAACAAAGCTAGGTGTTTATGATACAGCGGATCTGACTTTAATATTTATTTTATAGTTAATATACATTTCCTAAACGCGATTCTTATACTATCAGGCATAGCGTATGTGCATTGTTTCTACTTGGAACAGCACTGACTAGATGCAAATTTGTTATTATTACTTTTTTAGTGTCAGAGTTTAATTTTATATACACGTTACAAATACAGAACGTTTGTATATGAATCATATGATTAAACTTTTATCATCAAACCTGTCAAATTAAACTTCAAGTTTATAACAGTTGCCTTTTTTTCATTTATTTAGTGGTGTGCAACACTTATGAAAATGCGAGACAACAAGCCTTAAGTAAAATAAAACAGAAAGAACACGAAAGACGAAACGTCAACATATTTATCATACTTCTTGGATAAGCATACCAGTAAACATGTTCCAATTCATTGGAGTTTCCAAAAACGTTGTGTCGACGTAATTAGTGAACATTATCGCCCATAAGTGCTCATTCCTGCGTAGCTTCACAGATGTGGATCTTGAAGTACATGAGTGCATGTTGCTTGTTGCTTCATAAGTGGCTAACAGGTGCATTGTTCCATTCATGCTGGTATCCCCTTTGTCTATGTAGTAAGCAACATTGTGTCCTGGTTGTGTACATATTTGGACAGTGAAGAAAAATATGCCGTCCACAGGCGCAACGAAGTGTCCCGTGCTCTGATTGTACGCATTCCCTTCGTTAAAGATCACTTTTGGAAATGTAATGACCAAATTGGACAGTACGTGGATGTCGTGAGCGGTGAACATAACAACGGTACCTGTATAAAATTCATTGATACATGACACTTCGTTCCCCATAAACACTTCTCAAAGGAAAAGATTAGGAACCTATTAAACAAATTGTATTCGCCACAATCAACTCTGACTTTGAAATGATTTGTAATAATTCGATCGATCATTAATATGTACAAAAAAGCAATACAGATGTCAAGAGGCAAATTATTACCAATTACATGTCGTTTAACATGCATACGGTAAGTATTAATCAATATGCTGATTCGTTAATATATGAGCATGCAGATCTTGAAATAAGTAGAACGGTATTAACTATATGCATACAAAGTAATGGTAATTAAGCAAAGTTCTAAACCAATACAATTTTCTATGGCATCAAGTGTATATGAACATGTTCAATATTCGCATGAAACTGGCTTTGGTTTATTAATTAAAAAAAACAAACGATTTTTTCCTGGAATTCAGTTACCCGTTCCTATTTTATTTAGCTATTAACTGTACCATGAAATCGAAATTGAAACAAAAAACTTTGCATATAACACCTTTTTTCACAGCTTTTTTGTTGAAAACTGTTAATGATCATTCAAAACGTATTGGTACACTGAGTCGTGAAACAGTTAGTGATCGATAATATACGCATATGCATAGTTACCATTTTCTTTTGTTAGTGTACTACGTATATTTATTATTTGTCCGATCAAATGGCAGGATTAATTATATACGTTGGATTAAAATATGATATTTTATTGATGAAAGAAAATTTGATCACAGAGTGTGAAATTTTACGGAATTGAAAATTATACAGAACACAATAAAAATAAATACCATAATACCGGTCTACAAATGTCAGTAAAACCTTTGATTCGTGCATAAACGTTCAAATATTCACAAACACATGTTGACATAAACAAAATAATAAAACACATCAACACAACAATGATTTAGCTAAAACGACGCACACATTATCACCCTCTTCCCCACCTTATTTAAGTAATACAATGTTTGCATCAGTTATGAAGTCATTTGTATTACTGTTAGATTACACAAACGTGTGACGTTTAAGCTGCTTGCACGTATTTCACTTATGTATTTATGTTTTAGACCTACTAAAAGCATTAAGCATACACATTTTAAAACTTTAAAAAATCTTCTCATATCTCAAATGGTGTGTTTACGCAAACAGCAGACGACTCGGAGTTTCCCGGACAATCCTTGCCATAGGCGGTCGGACTTGGGTTGTTGCAGGTTCTGTCCCTGAGCTTAAGACCCACCCCGCACGTGACAGAACAACTCAGCCATGAGCTCCAACTGGACCAGCCGCCATCTGTGAGAAATATTTACAATATAAATCAATGGTTTTAATCGTTTTCATATTTAAATATACTTCAATAACAGTAACAGTAACACAAAATATTAAGATTATACATAAGGTTTAATTTCAACGACAGCCCTTGACAACAATGACACGTGCTTACTTCTGGCACCACAGGGGTCATTAAGACATATGGTGTACTCAAGATAATCTCCGGAACATGCGTTGCCATATGCATTTGGTTTTGGATTGTCACATGTTTGGGATCGGTTCCGAAGTCCGCCATCGCAGCTGACAGAACAACTCGACCATGTCGACCAATATGACCAGTGCCCATTAACTAGTACGAGACAATTAATTAAACATTAATTTTAGATTACATTTTTCTTGTCTCAAGCACATATAAAACCATGATAAAACATTCTAACATATTACACAATAACTTTAAGGACAATTTGTAGCTGGGCTAACGCAGGGTTGGTTTTGGCAAACAGCATTCTCGCTAGGATCACCGACATAATAGTCCCCAAACGGGTCTGGTTTGGGATTGGTGCATGTCCTCGATCTCTTCCGTAGCCCAACATCACATGATACAGAGCACATCGACCACACAGACCAGCTCGTCCAGTTACCATGTACTGCAACATATGAAGACATTAGAGTTGGCTACTTTGTACGCTGATAGTTACACACATACTAGCTTTACAAAAAATTAACTATTTTACCTGGACAAGGCTGCATTGTGCACACTTTCGAATTAACATCTTGACCACCACAGCTGAGACCACCATTGAGAGGTGCCGGATTTGTACACATGCGTGAACGTGTCTCAGTTCCGTTCGCACAGGTGACACTGCATGAAGACCAGGCGCTCCAGTCTGCCCAGTTGCCGCCAACTTAATGACAGATGTATGTGCTTTCAAGTGTCTAGATTTCCAACTTTGAAAACTTTAACGATAATACAAAAAGTGATACCTAATTTACATAAAAATATCTATTTGATTAAAATATTATACTGATATTGCTTAACGGTACATATGTCAGTGAAATAACATAGTATATTTAGATGAATGTATTCTTACCGAGCTGACACAACCCACAGAACTTTGGACAGGTGCTTTTGGCATGATGAACGTCGGCGCTGACGTTACATATGGAGTTTATCCTAGCACAGTCGATTGATGCGTCATCGTGGCACTCAGAAGCTGGGATGTTAAACTAGTTACGCACACGAGGGTACATAATATAAGTTTATGGTAACAATTAAATTGCGATCTGGTATAAATAAGATAAAACTAATATGTGAAATTATATATGCAATCAGTATTTCCGTACGTTTTCCATAAGCGCATATGTGTGCATTGCAGAGGTTGGTGCTGCAACATTCATGGCAGCTGTATTGTTGTCTGGTTGCAATGGAGCGCCCAACGATTACATGCGTGCTAACAGCGGACGAGCTGCATAGCTGAAATTTGGTGGGCGTATTTTTTATATTGACGATTTTAATAAAAAAACGGTACAACCGTAAATATTATTGCAGTGCGTAATGTATTAATTGTTGCGATCAAACTTCTCATTGACAAACAACGCAGCATTGTATGTAAGATTAGTATATCCAATACAGGTTCAAAGCAATTTTATAACAAAATGCAATAACAGTTTCAGCTTCAGTTTCAGTTTATAGGCAGAATCAGCAAATACATGTTTTTGGCCACATACTAAACACATAGACAAAAGGAAGATCATACAAATTAAATACTCAACAACCATACCACATAAATAGATAATACAATTAATACATAAATAACTAATAACAAAATGGTTTACATCGTGAGTGTTGCCAAGCTGCAACAAAGTAACTACTAGCAAGACAATCATTTCTGTTTAACATAGTATTGTAAATAAATATATAAATATTCCTGAATTGTCTACTATTAGTACAGGTCAGCATAGATATGAACTTGTTGACAGTATAAAACGATTTGTTACCTTTATACTTAATTCTTTAATCACGATAGTTACGCTTACAGATAGATAAGAAGTGATATTCGGATTCAACCATGTTACTGTTACACAATGTGCAGATCCTGTTTTCTTTTGCAATGGTATTGTATCTGCCATTTTCAATTTCTAATGAGTGAGTACTTATTCTAAATCGTGTCAGAGCTTTTCTATGACAACCATTATCAACACATTCAATTTTATTTTTCAAATCCATAATCCTTTTTTTTTTTAATTTAACATACTATTCTAATTAATTTTGCGAATTTATTTTATCAGAACATGACTGGGCGTATTGATCGCGAGGTCGTTTGAGTTTTGGTTAATGATCTGTTGAGTTAACGTTTTCATGCAATATATTGCTAAAGCCTAAATTGTTAAGAAGGGTTTTAATAGCGTTTGTCTAGCACAGTTTTAAATTAGTATTAGCAAACGTGTCATGTGTGCTATTCTTATCATTCATATATCTTATGAGTTAGTTTGGTGAATTTATAATTTTACACCAGAATTGAAATGCCATCTCTTTACAGATAATAGGTAATGTCGACCTTATTGTTTTATTTGACCTCCAAATTCCCAAACCATATTTTATTGTGGGAACAACTAACATGTCAAAAATAAAGAATTTC
Source organism: Dreissena rostriformis (assembly GCA_007657795.1). Lineage (NCBI taxonomy): Eukaryota > Metazoa > Mollusca > Bivalvia > Myida > Dreissenidae > Dreissena > Dreissena rostriformis. Next base: position 114,079 of record VMBQ01002030.1, on the reverse strand, counting down.
GTTTTTACATCGAGTTTTACTCTACTAAATATGGACGGGAGGTGATTATATGCCCTATTGGCTTGCTTATTCAGGATTTTAACAGCTTCATTGAGCAATCCGTTGTAATTAAATTTGATACCAGGGGTTAGTTAATTTGTCAACAATTTTAATGTTTTCATTGTTCAGAGACCTAATATGACCGGGTCAACTATTTTTCCGATTTGTTTAGTAGTTTATAACCCTTACCTATTTATTTTAACATTATATTTTTTTGAGTATGGTCACATGATCAAATCGGAGGGAAAAGCTGGCAGACATTTTTTTGTTATCTAGAAAAACGAGTTAAAGTTCACTCTAGTGGTCAGTTTTGGATCTTGTGTTTGCATTTTATTGTATGTAATTGAAAACGGTTGCAATGCATTGTTTTATTTGTATTTTTTGAGGCTTGAACATTTTTAATGTTCAAATCACATGATTTCGCGAATGTTCAGAATAGCAGCAAATTAATAAATTCACTTTTAGATAGCAACTTATACACTCAGTTTAAACACCATAATATATGTGGGCATGCTCTAATTTACAGCACCAGTAGGTTGCAAAAGGAGAGACTGAAGTGAAAGAGAAAGGGACTCAATTCCATAAATTGGTAAGAATTGAATAAATTGTATCAATGTGTTGAATGAAATATTTTTAACTCATTATTTGGAAGGTTTTTGATGCTGCGTTTCTGTATTATGATTATTAATGTCATTGTTGTACCTGAATCTTATATGAGTAGTTGAGTCATATTAAATACATGTTAAGGCCACTAGAACAGAACTATTGTTTTAGTATTTATTTGTTTTATATATTTCAGATCATGATTCACTCTGGGACTTACTACTATTTCGTCTGCATGTATTTCATTATGGACTTACTAGAATTCTTACCTTATTAAAAGAAGTGAACTGTGAAGCGCCTTTTTTATGAAGTTGTCTTGTTTATTGGGATACAACATACCCGTAACCATGAGGGTTACACTTACACAATTTGTTGTAGTTTTCCTTTTTGAAAAATACATACTTTATTCTTTTTTTACATTTGTTTGTTGTAGAACCCATTTTGAGAGTAAGTATCTTTGCCATGCAAGTGTGCGTTCAAGCTTAATAGACCTGTTGTAAATAGCACTATATCATCCGCAATCAATAAAAAATGCAAGAAAGTATTTCTTTATCTTGCGATTTGAGCTTCAAAAAAGTCTAAACTTGCATTTATATCATTAATTAACAAAATAAATAGGAGAGGAGAAAGAAGCTCCATTTGCATGACCCGTAATGAAAAATCAAACAATTGTGAAAAGCAATTGTTATCAGAATCTTTAACACAGGATTTGACATTTAGATGTATTGACTTTAGTATATGAAGCATCTTACAACTTACACCCGACTGAACTAAGTGTTCCCATAATGCGTCATGAAAGACCGTGTCAAATGCTTTTTTATTATGCGTTTTCATAATCTATAAATGCGCATGAGAGTTTTCTCTTATATGCTAACACGTTTTGAATTACAGAGTGAATAACGATAATTGTAACATAAGAAAGGATTTATTAATGTGTGGTACTTAGCATATGAACCAATACCATACAAACATTGAAGAACTTACACGCAATTACACTACAGTCATTAAATGGGCAAATACCCACACATTGTAATTGAGAACAGTACCCAAATGAACTCAAAAACAAATAAAGTATTTGTAATTACGTGTTACGTCTGTTACGCACCAATGTTTGACATATCTAGACATGGTAGGTGTGAATTTAAGTGATTGGATGGATTAAATTATGTAACTTCTTGCGAATGTCAGGTTTACATTGCAATAGACTCAGGAATCATCCATGATGCAAAGGCAGAAGAATGGAATAGGACATAAATTTACCTGATTGGCCTGACAGCCCATGTCGTAGCGTAAGTTGGTGTCAGCCTGGACAGTTTGCAGAAAGCAGGACTTGGAAAGATAAGAGAACGTAGCAAGAAAAGTTAGTGACGGTTTTGTTAATGTAATCATTACATTGTGCTGTTACTGTTATAGATGTAAGTCTGATGTAGTCATCAGTGTAAGTGGATTATCTTAATCATGTTTCAATATATCTGTTTGTGTACATACTTGTCCACTAGGACACTGGGTAGTTGCTTGACAATCATTGGGATCAGTAATTTTAAGACAGGAAAAACACTCGAGGCATTCTGGAAATACAATAAAACAAACAAATCAAGCGATAAGTAGACCGCTGAAAGACACAGTTTACAAGATATACGTGATAAAAAGGCAAAATAAAAGCTATGATGGTGGATTGCATACCTGCCACTCCAGTCACGTAAAGTGCTACCCAAACACCTGCAAAATAACAATTTCACGTCAGAACAATATCAATTATTTGCCCTTTCATACGGAATCCGGATAGTGTCATCTATAAGCTCGCCCTTCTTTCGTCAAGGGCGACACACGACACACGAAGCGATGCACGATATATTGCGTGACAGTCTCGGCAACGCACGATATTTTGCGCGACAGTCGCGGCGACGCACGATATTTTGCGCGACAGTCGCGGCGACGCACGATATATTTAACACGATATATCGCCCTTGTGTAGGTAGCCCAAAAGGCGATATATCGTGTTGAATATATCGTGCGTCGTCGCGACTGTCGCGCAAAATATCGTGCGTCGCCGCGACTGTCGCGAAAAATAGGCGACTGTCGCCGCGACTGTCGCGCAAAATATCGTGCGTCGCCGCGGCTGTCGCGCAAAATATCGTGTATCGCTTCGTGTGTCGTGTCTCGCGTTCAAAGGGCGATGCACGAAACACGAAGCGACGCACGATTTTTTGATATGATGATGATCCATCTTTGAAGCACATGCTTGATGACGTAAACATTTACCCTTTTTGTCTCCCCTAATTTTTTGAAAACGCGACCGTCGACAGGCGATATTATTACAGCGATATTTGAATAATAAAATATCGTGCGTCGCCGCGACTGTCGCGCAAAATATCGTGCGTCGCTTCATGTTTCGTGCGTCGCGTCAATATAGTATTTCCGTGTAAATTGTGTTGGTCGTTTTATAGGAAGGTTATCTTTTTTCTGTACTTAGCCAAATTGAGCAGATTGTTTTTACTTTCTATAAATACACATACAGTTATTAAATGAATGCTTAAAACATGTCCGAGCTAGTTATGTCGTTAGCTCACAATTCAGTACATCGAGCAATCAGTACACATTACGGTAGATACCGTAGAAAAATTGATTTAATTTAAAACATTTAAGGTTGTCTTGCTTACACCTTTCAATGAATTCGTGTTAAAGCCATATATTTTTTTTTGTCAGTTTTAACATGTTTTAAAAAAATAAAATATTTAATGTGTTAATTGAGGAATAAACTTTTTTTCAAAGTCATTTTCATATATTGTGTTTGTTATTAATAAAGGTTTTATACGCATCTTTGTTCGCAAAATATTGCGTTTTGGGCTTACACCGTTGGTAACGCTGCTTTAATTGGCAATTATAGGCAGGGACCCAACATGAACATTGATAAGGCGTCTGTGTTGAACGCAGATTGTAGATTCGTGTGATTGAAAAGTTAGTATTATAACACTTGGAGGTGTGGGTACTGATGTGTGCCCGTTCGCCCGTCCGTCTGTACAGTCGTCTGCCCGCCGCGACTTATGTCCGTTATTCACCATTCGATCGTGTTCAAAAAGAATTCGATACAAATCGTTGTGTGTGATAAATGTGACTCTTATTTGTCTTGATGTCTCAGATTGCCGAGGGTTTAATTGCAAAAAATATTGTGATTTATACTTAATAAAAGGTATATACATTTCACATCCTACAATACTACTTCTTCTTTAGATGCATTAAGATGATCTGGAATGTGTACTATATGATTTTAATTTCTGAAATCTTGTTTTTAAGAAGGTAGTCATGTGATGCTTGTACTTATTCTTATTTCGGCAAGCCTAAAAAGGTTGTATTTCTGTTGCTCTGGTGTTTCTTCACTAATGAGTGAGTAAACAGGTTAAGTATACTGTCCACCGGTTAATACCCCCACTGCTGTGCACTGACCATTCATACGCGTTGATCCCAACGGTAATCATGGTTTTATATTAAATGTCGTTTTGTATGTATCGGCTTGTATTATATAATAGACAAATTGGACATTTAGCTTACATACAAAACTAGTGGACTTTGAAGCGGTTGTTTACGACATGGCTAATTCGCACGACCATGATCAATCGAGACGTAAGTTGAGTATCTTTAGTCAATGTATGTGTTTGTTTGTCATATATCTTGAATCTCATTATTACTTAATATAACGATTAACTAGTTAATCGTGTACTTATTAATTTAAGATCGAACAATATTACAGGGAACAACATCGTGATAGCTTCAGAGAAAGTACTTGATTTTATGTTGGTATTATATGCAAGAACGTCGATAAAGTACAATGCACGTATTTAGTTATGTTATATTAGGACCCCAAAAGTATAAATAGTTGAATTACGTTGTATCTTATATATGTCTGTAAATGGATTACATTGTATCTTATATGTTTCTGTAAACGTTGTCATCTAACTATCATTTTGCGTTTGCCTAATGTTCGAGATTGATATGATGTGAAAAAATTGGGTGTTTATTTTCGTGATAAGAAACGTGCTTAACTCAAAACTTCCGCAATCTTAGAACAACAAGCAACGTCTTTGTTATGTCAAAACGAAATTGATTTAAGGAACATAAAGATAAGAATGACACTTAATACAAGACAGGCTGTTTCTAGTATCAGTCAGTATCATCGAAGTCATTACAATGAGGCGAACTTCTGTTAGCATCATCATCATCATCATCATCATCATCATCATCATCATCATCATCATCATCATCATCATCATCATCTGTTTCTTCTTTTTCTTCTTCATCATCATCATCATAATCATCGTCGTCCCTGTCATCACCTTGTTCATCAAAATTATCATGCTTCTCTGTAAAACGATCAAGGATCTAGCTATTGCCCTTCTTTAGAAGAGTAGTTGGTCTCTTTGCAAAGTTCTGTACTACCGGGGGGTAACTCTGGTTTTGTCAGAGAATGTATATTAAAATTGCCAATATATTCACTTGAAATAACGCTCTAGATATGTATGTTCATCTTCTGATTCACACCCTAATGAAAACCTTGGCCTAACAATAGTTAGTCATAATTTCATAAAAGCAACTGACGCTGGTCGGCTTTCACTAGAACGCTATCGGGCAATTATTTGTTTGTAGGAAAGGGCCTACGCACCTATTCACTAGAAAAAAAAACACTTGATATGAATGTTCATAACCCTACCCACAATCCTAATTGAAACCTTGTGGTCGGCTTGCAGTTAGTCGTTACCGGGTGATCACCTTTATTTGTCAGAAAGAGACCATTAAATACACCGACCCATTCATTAAAAATAACGCACGCTGCATGTTTTTACACCCCACTGACCCCGACCTTAATTAAAACATTGGCCCTAAACAAGGTCAACCCGAGAAGTAAACGATTGCAGTGAACTAGGTCGCTACATTGGGATGACTCTTATTTGTCAGCAATTGGTAAATACATTGCACCAACACATTCGTTTTAGAAAAACACATTCGGCATGGATGTATGACTTCGACCCTAATAAACCCTTTGTCAGCATCTATATCGGTCCGACACGCTATGACGGTTGGTCGGCGTGAATTAGTTTTCAAACGAGGGATAACTCCTGTAAGTTAGAGGTCGGTTAATGTTCCCACTCATTCACTGGAAATAACGCAATTGACATGTAAAATAAACCCCCAATGATCATCACCCTAATTAAAACCTATGAAAACCTTGGCCCGAAATTATATAAGCCGGACGGGTGCTTGGCTTTTTATGGAAAGCTACCGGGGTGTGACTCTTGTTTGTCACAAAGGGACCCGTTAAGTTGCGGACCTAACTATGGAACTATCGCACTCGCCATGTATTTACAACCCCTTACTCCCACCCAAATTAAATCCTTGGCCAATGCAATGTTTGCATTAAAGTGGAAGTCAGAGAGGGTATACATTTAAACCGAGTGCGTTTTCGGTGAATCTGAGGGCACACTCATGGCCTTTTTCTGACATAAAAAACAACAACAAAAAACAATCATTTCACGTAAGCTAACTATTACATGCCGTGGTCGGCTGTCTTTCAGGATGACATAGGTTTCTGACAAAAGAGTAATCATCCGTTAGCGACCCATAAACCGACAACCCGGTTTAAAGTGATGGTGATGTGGATGTACACAACTGCCGTGTGCATCTTCCAGTTAATGGGTGGGTTCATTTAAAGGAATGATCTGATAAACAGATTTTATTATTAAATCGGATCAGTTTCAAATGAAAATACGATGTAAAAATTAGTGAATCATACGCGCGAGCGTAATTGGTCCCAATATTGTTTCATGAATCAATTAAATTAAGCAACGCACATTTACAATTTCTGATATGGCGTTCCCTTCGAATTAAAAACTGAAGTGCTGAAAACGCGGATGTTCCAAGAGAACCTATATTTCAATTTAGTTCTTACTTATTCCGATGATTATATAACTGTATAAACAAATATAGTTGACATTGTAGAAGAGATCCTTGCGATAGTCCATTTAGATGCCAAAGGCAGGTTGACATCAAGCATTGCTGGGGTAAAGCATTTTGGTGTTGCACGCCAAAGCTGGTCTGACTCAAACGTTAAGTTCAACGGGGTACAATTCAGTATTTTATATAACACCATAAATAATAATTAAACCTGCTAGATTTTTAGAGTTTTTTTTATCATTGAAAAAGAAATAACTTCATTAATTATCAAAAACGTCTTAAGTCAATTAGATAATGATTGGATTTGTATATTCATCTACCCGTTACTTGATTACTTAACATAAACAACACATTCACCGACTTAACATGCGTCGCGAAAAAAGGTCTCTTATAATTTAAATCAAAAACATATTTATTATAAACATGTACACAAATATGAACATGAATTATAATATATCATACATTTTACAGATTATATATATTTTGATATAATTTACTATTTTTTGCAAAGTGTTTGAGTGATAATGTTGATTGTTTATGTTACCATAATACATGTTTTTCTCCCACCTGTGTACCTGAAGTTTCACTTTTTCTGTATTAGAATCAATTGATTGTCGCCAACATCAATGTCGTTTAATTTTACAATTAAAAAAGCCAACAGTATATGCGAGAAATGCTTAATATGCAGTGATTAATTTGATCCTTATAAACCTCTAATATCCATACAGAGAGTATAGGGGAGGTAATCGCTGCGAGGAGTTTGATTCTAACAGACGGATGTATGACCACTTTCCTTGGTTGTCAAGGATCAAATTAGCACTTACAAATGTGTTCATACATATATACATACACATAAAATGAAACTTCATCTGTACCAGCAAGAGAAAAAATTTATTATACAATATGGTGCTTTACTTTTGGCAAGGGATCAACTTGCATCGCTTTCTAAGCGACATAATCATACGATCAGAATGTCTATAATTCTATAATATTTTTTTTCCGAGATGGTAACTCAAAAATTCATTGTTTAAATCAAACAAGTACCTCTCTACTTTGAAATTGTTTTGAACACAGTATTTCCTAGTTCATTTCGTAGTTCAAGAAGTTGGTCTGAATTAAACTAGATTTATGGTTTATGTTCAGTTTAGCTTTTATATGATGGGAATGAAATAGTTTTTTCCTATTTTCACAAGAGCAATATTTCGAGGAATAACTATTCAATGCTAACAAACTTTATGATATTGTCACTGTTTTCTATGTTGTCGATAGGGAATGCAATATTGTTGTGTAAGATGTTTTTTATCAACATATTAATGCAGTTTAAATAGTCAATATCCTTTAACAGTGAATCGTTGACCAGAAATATTTTCAATGTGCTATACCCTCACAATTTATTTCAAGTAAATTGTAAGTCAATAATTGAATTATCTGATTTATAATCAAAAGTAGATCTTCTAATTTTAGATGACAAACCCTGAGAAGTAAGGCAAAAAGCAGGTCTAGCCAGCTGTATTAGTGTAGAACGTCTCCATTTGTATAATTGAGTAGTACCGTGAAGATATATACTACTGTAAGTTTATTAATATTGTTATCTCGTATATAGAGAATACTAGGTCAGTGCCGAATAAAGCGAAGTTTATTTTGCGAGGCTTAGAAAATCTGAACCACGAGCCTTGGCGAGTGGTTCAGATTTTCGGGCCGAGCAAAATGAACTTCGCTTTATTCGGCACCGACCTAGTATTCGATTTATCCCATCAATATTCTATTTATTCTACATTTTTATATTTAATTTGTTTCTTATGCAATCAAAAATCAAAATTAGATTATATTAACTGAATCTAACCTTGCGTAGTAATATTAAAATTGTGTGCGATATTTCCCGTTTACGCCACTCGAAATACTCCTTAAGAATTCCACGCAAAAGCAGAGTAACAAGACAAAATATCGCTATATGTCTCGATTCAAATTTAATCAGCATTCCAAATGTTACACACTCAAGTAGAACACTAACGCTTTTGTTCAAATTACAATTCTAGTTTCACCACTGCAATAAACAAAAGAATGGCAGCCATTTTGAACTTACGTCAGGCATGATTCAGCATTTATCCCCGCCGATAATGTAAATTTTAGTCTATAAACAACTCTTGTTTTTACACACTTTTTACTGCACTGGCATAACAAAGTCAAACATCTACTGTTTCTTGTTGTACTCACTAAAGTTATGTAATTACCATGTTTATTTTTGCCATTTTAAAATGCAACGGAAGTGCGTTGTTTCCCCGCTCGCTTATTGAAATGCAAGTGCGGGCCAGGAACCTCGCTCGGGAACAGTTAACTGTTAAACTATCATATGTTTCGGTCATTGTCTCTATAATACACGGTTTCGATGTCCGATCTTAATAAATAATTTGTTTGAACTAATCTATTAACATTGGACATGGAAACCGTGTATCATAGAGACAATGACCGAGAATATGATAGTTTAACAGTAAACTGTTCCTGAGCGAGGTTCCCAGCCTGTGCGCGCATTTCAATAAGCGATCGGGGAAACAACGCACTTCCGTTGCATTTTAAAATGGCGAATGGCTTACCTTGTCAATAATTATATACATAGTCGAACTATCTTTTTTTTTTAAGAAGACATTTTGTCAGAAGATTTTTATTGATTTAGTATGTGTATGCATTATAATAATCAGGTTTAAAAAAAAATCACGGCTGCAGCTGCATTTAAAAAAAAAGAGTCACAACGGATAGTCGAATGATTGAGTCAATGTTATCGAGTGCCTGTGGGACCGAATAATGTGCATTAGGAAAATATGTTTGTCATAAATGTCAAATCCAATACTCAGAAGTTACCAAGAGATTCATTTTCAATATTGTTGACTTTGATTGGTAAGTTTAAGCTTAAAAAACACAAATACCTCTTGAATTATAATGACAAAAACTATAATAACATTCTCCGTCCCATTCTGAGTATATTTTATTGTTCATATGAGAGGTGATTGAAACCCATGTTTTTGTTTGAGCAACATTTAAGAATATCCACTAAAGATGACAGAGTTGTCTTAACGTATATATTATTAAACAGATTCAATGGTAGACATTAGAAAAACATTACTATCTTTTATATACTGCATGTTTTCTTGAAATCAGGTATGCGCATTTAACATAAATAGACAATTTAATAAAGACAAATAATGTTCAAATTTTGCGAAATGAGTGTGGTTACAATCAAACAATGGGAGTTTATTTACACCACAATACGCGATTTTACAACAGATTTGGTAGCTTGCAAACGTTTACATTAGTGGTGTATCACCTAATCACATCCGACGGTAAACAAAGCATACACTTATCAAATAAAACAAAACACTTATTCTTAGATAAAAAATCTGCTTAAAAAAGTACTCTATAAGTTTAGACCATAACTTAGTTTAAACATATTTATTTCAAACAATACACAATTATTTTACACATAATTACATACAACATTTATACAGTTAACATGTTTGTCTTATATAGTTCTTCACTATATACAAAAACAATTACATGTTGTCAGACAAACATAGTTGTTTTTTTATGATTACACAATAGAAACAGTATGGAAAAACAGAGAGAAAAAGAAGAGAAACTCCGAGTATAGAGTTTCATTTGTGAAAAGAATGTAATATGTTGACATTTGAAAAGTGAAGGAGAGAGACTTGCAGAGTTCTGGGAAGAAAATAAAAGAAGTTGTGAAATACTTGATTAGGGAAACAAGAAGAAAAGGATTTAGAGTCGTTCTTTTGCATATTACGAATCAAATCGCTTACTATTTATTATAAGTTTGTGAACTGCATCAGCTATTTTAGTATTTGTTAAATAGTCACGAGTGTTGTCTCCATATAGTTGCTATGCAAGGGACGGAATATACGGATATTGAGTTAAAAAGTTCGCCGCGAATATGTACATGGTGAGTGCATTCGAGAAAGTAATGTGACGTCGTTTCATGACGTCCGCATAGACATAGCGGGGATGTAATAATATAACGTCCGAAAAGATGTTCGTTTAAGGCACTACACTTTGTTCTTAGGCACATGTGTAACAATTGAGACCGTCTTTCGGCGTATGAAAATAGGGTATTTTGAATTGGTCGATTTATGTGAATGAGCCTTTTGAAGGAATTGAAGACCATAACTTAAAGTATGAAGTCTTTGCAAGCTTGGTCTCTTCATATATAAACACCTTCATTTATGTTGCAAAACATGAGTTCTCAAATATACAAGTAAGAAATATTACAAAATTAATTATGAGTCAATAAGCAAATAATATATATATATATATATAAATCCCATGATCTACAAACTAAGTAGCCTAACTACAGATATACATGAAAGACAGTGACAGTCAGTGACTTCTTCATGTTTTTTTTAAATATTCATTACTTTCATATTAACACATTACTCAAACATTTTCAAATTTATCAAAACATATTTATTTTCTTAAATCTATAAACTTGTAGCATTCTTATTTCAAACAAATATGTATTAAACATACCAATAACGAAAGGAACAGCAATTGCCTGATATGACAATGCGTTTCATCAACATGCATGTGTTGTAAATATCAAATGCATTCATATTTAGACCTAGACTAGATTTAGACTAGATTAAGACTGACACACATGTATACAATCAAGCTAGTTTTCAAACTTTTAGTAGTGTAGTAATTATCCCTTACATAAAGAAGTTTCTATAAAACAAAATATACATAAATGCAGCTTATATCTTGTAAAGCAGATAAAGAAAACAAGTAGTATGACCAGATACATTAATAAAATAAAATAAGGATGCTTAATTTTGTTTAATAAAAGAAAAGCAGCGAAATAATCAAAAAGTGTGCAAGAACAATACAGTCCTAATAATTGACCTATACAGTCGAGTACTGAAAATAACAAACATTAAAACCAAATAAGATGAGGTTTACAATAGGAATACACACGGTAATGAACATAATCGCACTACATATAATGGTTATTTATATATTGAACACAATCACATCAGAAAGAATGCTTATGGTTATATAAAATACTGTGATTATATAAACATAATAGGAACAATAGGATATCATATATAACATCTATAATGTATTATTTGTACAGCACTATCTAGGGTGATAATATATATTCATACATTCTACACAAACGTTCAAACAACAACAGTTAAGCAACATGGTTGCTGAAGATTTCCTGTAAAGCCTTGTGTGTTATTTGAATAAGATAAATGCATATATATTCCACCGGCTAGAATTGAAAGAAATCCTTCATTTGTTGTCTAAAGTACAATAATCATTAATTCTTTGCATACATTTAATATTAGAAGACCTTGATGTTTTTCACATACATGTTTCAAAAAGCTTTATTACAATAGTTAACAAAGTGAATACATTTTTACAGACTTAAAATGTAACAAAAACCCTGATGTGTTATTTTTAGAACATTAATACATACATGTTTCACAGACTGATGTGTTTTTGAAGAGTATAAATATATGCATTGTTCAAAGACCTAAACCATCAGTTATCAAAGTCAATTTGGAAGTTTTTTGTTATAAAGACCCTGACTTGTTAGTTATGCAACTCTGTAAATGATCTATTTTATAAAACTGTTTAAGTAAATCATTATATCATTATTACAGAAATAATAGTTTTACACATTTGGTTATTCTTTAAAAGATTGACTGTGTTAATTTTGAGATATATTTTAAATTAACAGTAAGTAACTTATGTAAAACATATCAGCAAATGGATATTTAAAATGATCAGAAATGATCAGAATTATAATATGAAACTCTGAACAATTTTTATAACAATAATTTAATAAATATAACCATCTTTTCTAGCATGTGTATCAACCCTGTGTATAAACTTGATTTGTTCTGTTTATTCAAGGGATTGAGTTTTAGACATTGCTTTGGAACTGTGATTATGAATTGAATGACAATGATTTATAAGTAGTGGCAAATGAACAACATCACTATTTTGCCGAAAATGGTGTTTGTTCATTTTTTACATTTTCGTGTTTTCAACACATGCTGACTTTAGTCCACTTAAGAATTTATAGTCTATTTGAAAAGGTTATGCATGTTTTTGTGTAGTTTTTATTCATAGTTTAATCGAAATTCCAAGAAATATATTCGGAGCCTTGGGACGTTCAATGCAAAGTATGGGGATTTTAACATGTCAAAGGGGTAGCCGAAACGTTACACTCGAATCGAATATTACATATATAAGATTCCTAGTGTCGAATGTATCGGAAATCTAATAAAACTATAAAGGTATGTTTTCACGTTATAACTATGCAAACTAATCTGGTTCATCTTTAAAAGATATTATACTATACAGTCAGCGATGTATCTTCATAAATTTCTCAAACAAACTGGATGTACGAAATATCTTAAATATATTTCACCCATGTAACAAAACATAGCTCTACTCCATACTGCCTCTCAACACTGAAATATGAAAACATTGAAGATATGAACAATGATACATCCTACAGTATACGCACATCACAAATCAAACTGTTATATTATTAAATAAGGTCCGTGCAAAGTACTCGGTGTTTAAAAGATTGTTTGCTTAACGAACCTTACAGTTACCTCATAATTTATCACATACGAAATAAGTAATTTTTCAAGAAGTGCACTTCTGTTAAGTATGCACAAATATTGCAAAACCAATCATTGGGTACATTTACAATAACGAAACTAATAATTTGTATAGTAAATAGCATGGGGTAACATGTAATGTAACAGCATACATATTATGTTATACAATATAACAATATGATAGAAATTTAATTACAAATTAAACAGATGTTTTAATAATGTAAGAAAATGTTAAAAATTTATTTACATCAAAATTTATAAATAAAATAACTATTGTAATTAATGATAAATCTTATATCATAATAATAAGGGTTCTATAAAGAAAATATTTGAATGTTAGGAACAATAATAACATAAATGAAGTTTGGAAATTTAATAGCAAATCTTTATGATATATAGGCCATGATTATAGGATTTTCTTGCCTGTAGAAACATGACATACCTTACATTCGTTGTAAAGTAGACTAAATCAACATTTTGAAAGGTCAAAGATAGTATATTTAGATATGTGAATCTGCTACTTAGAGACGTATATTTAACAAGGTATCCAGTTGATAGAGTGGTCAACAGTATTGATACGGGAATTCTAATCTTATTAGATTATTTCATACATCCATTGAACAATGCCAGATGAAAAGTATTATAGTGATACCTTGTTATCATCAGACTTACAAAGTACTGCAACGGAAATCGTAATCCTATTAAATTATCTCTCATATCCATTGGATTATGCATGAAGACAGTACATTAAATAGTCAAACCAGATATCTAAGAGGATTATTCGATAAATGGGTTCATACATGAAATAACTTGGTTACTTCGTTCCCGGGTAACGTCTTGTTGGAACAACACGCAACCAATCGGTAAATAACACGTGGAAAGGGAACTCTTTGACCGAGCCAATGGGAAATTAACGGGTGTTCAGTTAATCGCTTCGACCAATCAAATATGTTGTAAGGAATATCATTATTTTATGTTTATGTGTATTTCAATATAAAACTAGATCTTGATGTAGAGAGAACTATAGTATATTCTGCGGTTAGATTTGACAATCAAATAGAGCGATCACGCTTTCGTGTCGTGGCGGCCATGTTGGCCCGCCGCGCTGTTAGATTGTATTTCACGAACATTAACAAGCGTTGTGTTAGAAAATATCCAACAGTCATAAATCGAGAAGAAAATAGAAACAAACTTTGTGTCTTGTTCATATGTGTTCTCCACGAACAATAATGTGTTATTACGTCACAAACATACAGTTATGAATAAAAAACAAATATAGATATACCATGTTCACCGTTTCAATGTTCATATATGGTTATAATGTCCGTGGTGTCTCGAATGACTATTAAGGCCGGTTCTTCTGAAGCGACTGAAATCCTCAAACAGATTATCATAAATGTATGCGTTCATCGTTCATTCAATTTTAATATTGAACCATTAAAATACACTATCATTGTCCGTTTGTAGGTGAAGCCTGTTGATAAGCTCCTGTTTGGGCTTGGTGACGTCATCAACCAGTTTATAGCGAGTGTTTTTCGTGTGAACACTTCTTCGAAAAATGGTGAATTCGCACACTTCTCATACAAAATGTTAATATAACCTCGTCACTATAAACTTGTATTCAATTTAAGCTTAGCAAAATGTATCAATCCATCACTCCTATGATGACCATGGTAGTGATAAAATATCAATTAAATGAAGCAAAGAGTATGCAGTCTTATTAGGAGTCGCCATACATCGAATAAGGGAAAAATGCTCCCGTTCAGTTTACAGACGTCCATTGAAGCACGAACAAAAATGTTCCGATACACATGTTCCGTATCTCAAATTCTGAAAATACGATTGACCGAGGAATTTTCCACGTATTAGGGTAAAAGCGGGGTCCTTTCATCTGTTTGGTTTTCAGAGGATTCTGGTACTGACGGACTACGTTGTATTTTATCTGCAGGTGTTTAAGGATTAGTTTGTATTGCATCTGCAATGAGTTCTAAAATTAGGTCGCTTACATCGTCCCATGTTTTCGCCATAACATAGTCCCCGATGTTATTTGTAGATGGGTATACCATTAAGCGGTAGGTCAACCCGTGCATTGGTCTTCGTGGTTCATGCTGCTTCTTTGGTCAGTGAATCTTCAGTCTTCTTTTTCTCTATTTTGTTTTGGTAATCCAACAATCACTCTGCAATGACTTATAATCGAGGTAAACAAAGGTATACAGAGAGTTTTCCTCAAAATGGTATCTTGTGGAATTCAGTAAGCAGCCACTCAAATTATTAACAAATTAACACTTTCAAATAATTGTTTTATTATAATTCCAGCAGTCCACCTTGTTAATTTAAACATTGTTTTTTCACTATACACTTGTATTATTTTGCACATTTCTCACACCTTATCACTTCTTTCATGATATTGAGCTTAACAATATATATTAAATGAATACATGGTATGCATTCTTATCAAGTGTTGTAATATGATGTCGGTATGTTTCCAACACTTTGGATACGTTGAACAATCTCCCTTCTGCGCAATCTGAAAAAATGCATAAATGTTAATTGTCAAAATGCTACACTGTTCGGTTAAATAATCCGATTTACCGAGGAATTTTGCACATCAATCGCCTTGCGATAAAAGAGGGGTCATTTCATCTGTTTGGTTTTCAGACGATTCTGATATTGCTTTAGGCGGTGCATCTGCAATTAGATTTAAAATTAAGTCGCTAACATTGCCCCATGTTGTCTTCATTGCATAGTCCGCTTCGTCATCTGTAGACCAAACAACTTTTGGGAATTTTTGGTACAATTTTTTCATCCAGGGAGTAAGACTACATTCGTTTATCTGACCTTTGACAAAAAATAAAAATGGTTTATCGGCAAGTTTCGCTGGCAAAAACTCGTACTTGCTGTCATCGCTCATCAGAAAGGCGTCGGACATAACACAGGCAACCAAACATGAAAGTTCTAAGATTTTTTCAATTTCATCTAATACTGAATGCCCACTTTCAATGGCTGCGCCTGTTATCACAAGTTGTCTTTGTGTCATGAGGCGGCGACATAAGGCTTCTTCAAGGTTCTGTAAAAAATGACGATTAACAAGGTCTGCATCATCATCACAAAAGTAAAGGAACACCGCATATGTATAAGCACCGTTCCCTCCCTGCAGTAAGCATTTTACATCCTCAAGTCTGCGCATGTGATTCCTTCGTTTAACGTCTCGAATAATTGCGAAAACAACAATGAGCACAGTTATAAGTGATACACCGGCGGCAACGGTTGCTAATATGATCAAATTACGGCGTTGAAGGGGCGCGTCACAAATGTCTTTAATTTTTATTAGTGTCACAGTTGTGATTTGCTCGTTTTCCAGGTTCGTATTGTGACATGTAAGATTCTGCCTATTGTGAACAGGAGTCGAGTCCAGTAAGAGCCACTGAATGAATTCATAATCCTCGCAGACAGCACAAGACAATGGGTTGCCATCCAGTAAAACTGATAACGTTGGTGACATATTCGAACTGATTATTTCACGCGACTTTTGATTTAGGCTGCTGATGCTGTTGTAAGATAAATCAAGAACTTCTATGTAGCCCATACTTGAAATGTCAAAGGTGATCTGACTTATACTATTTCCAGATAACAAAATTTGCTTCATATGATCAGTTCTGTTGAAGAAATTTTTAGGGATTGATTCTATGTTATTTCCCGCTAGATCCATTGTTTCGAGTCTAGTGTTATGTGTAAACAGTACTTCAAAGATGGGTTCGTTTGACTTTGCCATTTGCCCTAGATTGTTGTCTGACAAGAGCATATGACGTAAACCGCGGAAGATTCTAACAAAATTGGGATTTATATACTCAATATATGACCGTCGTAACGAAAGCAATTCCAATCGATTTTCCGTATAATTAGCATTTCCATTAACATACACATCTATGTCAATCCTAGAAAAGTGTGTGTCATCCAAATACACGTTTTTAATATTTGACTGCAAACTTGTGAGAAGTTTTATATGACAGTCTTCAAGAAAAGGATTGTACATTTGTAAACACAGTCTTTTCATTGACAAATTGATTAATGAAGTCACCGGGAAAAGAAATAAATCGAACGGTGGAACATTATAGTTCTGATGAACACAGCTTTCATTCTTGTAACAAAATCCCATTGTTTTCATTGGTAATTGTATTTCATTTAGATTTATTGTCTGGAAATGCGGACATTTTCTTGCAGCTAAGACGTCAAATTTGAAATTACCCACATTTGCCTTTTCTAGACTAAGATTAACAAGATTATGACAGTTGTCAAACATTGCACTGAGGTTTATAGATTCAATCTGAATTCTTTCTAAATACAATATTTTCAGCGGTCGGTTTCCTATGAACTCGTAACATTCTTTAGTTAAGTTAAAAATGGAATCATTGTGTCTAGGTCCACTCAGGTACAATTCTTCTAAAGCTGGTGTTATGTTCGCGTTTATTATATATTTGTGCAGATCAGCGTTTCTAAAACGTGGACAGTCGGCAAAGTCCAAAACACGAACTGTGTCACTGAGGCCTTCAAGAAAAGGCTCCAAGAAGTCTATACCTCCGTGAATGTGCAATTTTTCTAATCGAATTAATGAACGAAAACACCCCTTGTTAAAGTAGAACGTATGCAAGGAATCATCACCAACACTGAATTCAATTATCTGAACGTCACTCCATCCGCTTCCTGTGAAATTCGTCCATACAACGTTTAAGTCTTTTTCTGAAACAATTATTTTAACACTCAGAGTACCGTTCGGGATGTCGTTTGGGATTTCGTCGGTATACGCGATCGCTGTGCCATAATTGTTCATCGCAAACGCAGATGTTACACTCATTGAGTAAACCCATCCAGCGAAAATAAATATTTGTAGCATGGCGACTATTGGTTGTGAATCCTTACACATCCAAGTCAAAGTCGCTTATCCGTGCTGTAGATCGCTCTTTTTCTACGACACTAACCGTTACACACAAATGAAAAACTATAGCCTACTATAATTGAATGTCTCGTGAGTATATAGTTTTATGAAAACAATATTAAATTATTTGATCATGACGCGCATTTTAATTGTTTACAGTTCTAATTCTCCGATGTTTAACTTGTTACCTCTTTAAATATGAAAATCACAAATAGAAAGACAACCCCGAAAATACCCTAAAAAATCCGAGCTACCTAATGTGTTCACCACGAACACTCAATCAATCTGTTATCAACCTTACTCCCAAAAACAGCTTGAGATATCAACTTGAATTCCCTAGCTTCGAGATTATTTACTACATAGTGGCATTTAAATCAGTCATCTTCGAAACTCGGATAGATTTGGACCACGTGTGATTTTGGTTTCAATCTGCTAACTTGCGCGAATATATGTGATTTCCTTCCGCACACTATTATTGTAGCCTTGAAGGACAGTCGTATAGAAAAAACATAAATATGTGTTAAAATGTTTCAATACAACGCGTTGGGTTGGTAATGTGATAAGTTCAGACTGGTCGGTCATTTTACATCCATTTATTTGCACAACACGTGTTTACTATGCACGTATCACAAAAATATAACGAACGTTTGGTTTGCCATCACAATCACTCGAAACAAATATTTGTCAACATTATTTGACGAGTTGCAAACCTGTATCGTCAATTTTAAGTTGAGCGGGCTCGTAATGTTCACCTGTTATCAGAATTGCCACACGTAAAGCCGAGCAACCAGGAAATGATACTTGTATAATCTAATACAATAGATAAATAACTTGTTTAATGTTAACACACTTTCATCTTGTGACTTTTTATTTTACAGTAATTTACTCGTTTAAGGATAATTAATTTATTATTCAAATGAACTCTGAGAGATATAACAATATGATTTTTTAATTATATTCCAATTTGTGACGAAATCCGTTGATAAATATTTCTAGAACTACGAAAAATATTCGATTTACGGCGTTAGAAGTGAGACTGACAAGCGTGAAACGTCGACTATCTACGAAAAACACCATAAAATTAACATCTGTAATTAATCGTCTGCTGATTTAGAGTGGTGCAAATGAGTGTATAACGGCTTTATCCTGCTTTACATTACGATGAAGTATATTATTGTTTATATTGGGTCCTGAAATCTTCTTTACTGTTAGAAAGGCATATTCACTATTTTCTGCGTCGCAACCGTAGCCGCATGCGCCGCGGCCCCAGTATATTTAGAAATAGTCGTAGTTACTAGATGTATGTTCTGGAAAATGTCACGGAAAGAAAATGGTCCCAAGACGCGGTCTAGCGGCTGCAATAGAATGCACTAACAGGTTTTTGGTTGCTAACAAATGTAAGCTTTATTCGGCGTTTCACACACTCTTAATAAGTGTCTTTGCTTAAGGCTATTGACAGCAGCCCCGTTACACAAAAAGCCGAAAGACTATTATCACACTCGCATGTCTGTTTCCTGTTTTTGAATCAGTATTTGGAGCAGACTGCGAGAGCGCTCTAAAAGTGAGGATTAAACACCCGAGAAATCACAAATGCTAAGCGGTAACCAGTACTCAACCGTGACTAATTAAAAGATACTTTTTTGCATTCTTAGACATTTAATGTTTGCATTCAGAACGACATTTATAGTTCAATCATATTATATTTAACTGTTTCTTTATGTGTTTTTTTTACTGGGAATAATCCTATTTTTTCTTGATTGGTTTTCATTTAATATTAAATTGAAACTGGTTTATGTGAAAAAAATGTTGTTTTAGTTTTAAGCCTATCCACTTTAAGTTTGTCTTTAGATGCACCACATCAAGACAAAAACTCAAATATACAAAAATCACACTTGGCAATAACAATCCCGATCATAACTTATATCGATTCGAAAATGAAGCATTATAATGAGATCCATTATTAACAGGTAATTTATAAATATTGTCGAGAACAAACAACCTTTGAACAAAATCAGAGGCCACAACAACTGACAGCTTCCTATGCGCCTTTGTTATTCAGTCTTTACAAATTTTGACATACATATCGTGTTTATCATTAAAATGGCATGGCGTAACACCTGAGTACAAATTCAGAATCATTACCATTTGAAGGTTTTTAGTTTGGTTTCATGTAACATGTACACTTGAAAAAAATAAAAACGTTCTGTGAAAATGATTTGGCTAAGAAAACTTCGTTATCATGAATTATTAATCATAATGAAATGATCGTTAGTTTAGTTAAAAGAGATATTCGATGCAAAAGGTAAGACGGACATTGAAAGAAGTAATGCTCAACATGTTTAACCCCATTTCCGCATTTACATACGGGAGAGTTTGTTAAATTATTTCTGAATAAGTCTGAGTTAAGGTAAACGCAATTATTTCCTAAACGGGCATGTACATGCGATTTAATTATACATCCAGTGTAGAAATTAATGGGTATACGTTTTCCTAAACATATCAAAAGAGAAAAAGTTTGAAGGTATGTTCGAGTCACCCTTATAATGCTATCACAATTTCATGATTCCTTAATAAAGGAAATGTACATTATTGTAAAGATTTATTAAATAATAAGCATAACGGGTTTTTAAATAGACTCGCAGCTACGCTTCAGATCTAGATAACTGATTAAGTCTTTACCAACAGCTTTGTTAGTTATTAAAATTGTGCCCATTATTTAAGTTTCAGTTATAGACACGCTGTGTAAACAGACGAATGGGACAAATGGTAGTAGAGACAGGCAAATATCCCACGGATATGTATAAAGTTGAAATGGAAACAAAAAAATAAAACTTTATCAGAATACACATCCGTGTAATAAATCTACTGCTATTTGACTGAAAAAACAACAATGTCGAAATAAACTATGCCAATATATTGCAGGACCGATATGCGAGCTTCTTCACTGGTCGGAAAATAGTCTACAACCTAAATCAGAAGAACAATAAGTATCAATACACCGGGAAGCAGCAATGCATTAAGTAACTGCCAGAACAAGTCATAATCCAGTGTGTTTTTAAATTTCATTCTTACATGGTTTTCATTAAAGAATTTTGAGGGTTCAACGATTATGCTTGGTAGACCTTGAAATATCATGCGGCGTCTCATCTGGGTCTACGCTGTTTGTCAAGGCCTTTTTTCTAGGCGCTAGACATAAATGGGTTAATGTCATGATGACAAGCGAAAGACAAGTTAGTATGTTTGTGTTGACCTTGAGATCGAGTGTCACAACAAGACCAAGGGCCACCTCGCGACCAGACTATTACGCTTTAAAATAGCCAACAACTGAGATCATACAAACCAGATTTGGAGATTTCTGGTGCTTTTAAATAAGTCAGCGTCTGTCACCCTAGACGAAAAGACGTTGTGACATGGAGTTTT
Source organism: Dreissena rostriformis (assembly GCA_007657795.1). Taxonomy (NCBI): domain Eukaryota; kingdom Metazoa; phylum Mollusca; class Bivalvia; order Myida; family Dreissenidae; genus Dreissena; species Dreissena rostriformis. Next base: position 92,491 of record VMBQ01002030.1, on the reverse strand, counting down.
GGTTTTAACTTTTTATCAAACTTAAGCGCATGTAGGCCGATATTGATTAAGTTTATTGTTTTTTTTTATCAGGAAATGTGTTATTTTATTCCCAATGTTTCGTTTGCGTAATATTTTAAATGTATTAATTAAATACTATTATTGCTCTCATTTTAGGCCAAATGACGACATTGTTTCGTAAAGTGGTGTACGGCCTTCACTTTTCATAGAATTCTAACGTGTGGCTGTAGTAACTTTATCGTGTATGCATATAATTCCGTAGTCTCGAATTCATAATGCAATTAAAAAAAAATCTGACCAAAAGAATCACAAGCACATAAAATAAGAAGAATAAATAAAATAATTTCCTGCTATCTTTTAACATAATCCACAAATAAATTAGATGAAAACAACAATTTGCTAATCGCCGATAAAGTTTCAGTTAGAAATAATGAGCCAACATTAGTTTCATGAGCACTTTCCTAGATGTATTGCATTTGCATCTAAGAAATGAGATTTAAATTGAGCATTAAGTTGTTTGCTAATTAAATAGACGAAATTTTGTTAACGGAAATGCGACTAAACTTAACGTTTGTACAAATAAAACCAAATAAATAAAAGTAACAATATCTATTGATATTAATCATAACAACTAAGTTTAACCCCATACTGCTTCTACCGTAAGAAAATCGGATTTTCTGAAAGTATTTATTTAATACCGTCAGTATTAAACATAAATGTTGATTCAGTGTGTATGTTCAGAAAAGCTGTTTATACACTTGGAGACTTTTCTTACGCAACACTTTCAAACTTGAATATCTCAGTTTTTAGTAAAGACGTTGATTTAAAATTGCACATGTTATCATTTGACTACATTCTGTGCATGCTCACGATAAAATAATTCATCCGTGACGATCGGACTCTCATGCACGAGGGTTAGGTATGGTTTCATCCTTTTGCACGTGCAAATGGTGAAAAGCGATATAATTCTCATTTAATTTCACTTTCATCATTATAGGTGGGTTCTAACACCAGGAAAATATAAAATTAATTCCAACAAAAGCTTTGTTTGTGAAACACAATGACCCCTACTGCGCTTTGAAGCCGCACAGTAGCTATTTTAGAGACACGTCCAAGGCTCGTTACTTCTTTAAAAGTCAATGGACCGGAACGAAACTCGAACTTGATCTGTAAGTCGTAGCTGGACTCACATACCAAAAATCAGGTAAGTATCTGAAAGCGTTTTAGAAAAAATGTGAATTCAAAGGAAATGTATAAGTCCAATGCCTGTAACTTCGTCAAAAATGTATGGACCGAAACGAAGCTCGAACTTGATCGGTAAGTCATGTAGGTAGATCTTCACACCAAACATAAGGCCAATATCTGCATATCTGCAAGCGTTCAGGAAAAAAGTACAGAAATCTGTTTTTCATCCATAAATTAACCACTACTTTAAAGAACGTCTCCCTTTCAATTATGACATAGAGCATCGCGGATTATTTTATGACGGCTAGACGCTTGTCTCTCTAGAAACAGTTTACTATGTCCTGGATATACACGTGTGTCCATCCTGTACACTTCTATGGCGTCTGGTGTGTAAAACACGTGTTCCTATTGTTATTTCTTCTCATCTTACATAACATATTTTGAACTATTCTACCGTTATACATGATGATATTTTGCAATGTTAACACTTCACATATATCCAAATTGTAGGTCTAACTGACACGCATGTATGACCCAAACGCAAAATGACTGATTATTGATTCGCCAGATTAATATCCCCTTTGCTGCTACATTTTACCTAAGGAAAGAAATCCTACGCAGCAATAAGGAACGAATATGAACACATAACGCATAATTCCATGCTGACGATTGTGATGGCTTGTACACTTGGAGACTTTTCTATCGCAACACGTATTCAAATGAATATAACTCCATTATTTCTGAACGGATTTTGTTTAAATTTGGACTCGGAATAATTCAACGCGTATGTTACACTTCCTATAAATTTAATTTAATTTAACAACCCAAAAATATAAAACTTAAAAAGTTTGAAACAATACAACGAAAATCAAATTCTCAAAATCTTAAAACGTAAAATAATATCATTGTGAAAAGTAAAACCGTTTTCGGAGTTTTGTTCTTAACGCTTTCAGATATTTACCTGATTTTTGGCTGTTGAGTCTACCTGCATGACTTACAGATCAAGGTTAAGTTTCGATCCGGTCCATTAATTTTTGGCGAAAATACGGGCCTTAGACTTTGAAATGATTTGTAGAAAAACAGATTTCTGTACTTTTTTCCTGGACGCTTGCAGATATGCAGATAATGACCTAATGTTTGGTGTGAAGATCTACCTACATGACTTACCGATCAAGTTCGAGCTTCGTTTCGGTCCATAAATTTCTGTATCTGTAGATATTGTTACTTTTATTTATTTGGTTTTATTTGTACAAACGTTTAGTTTAGTCGCATTTCCGTTAACAAAATTTTGTCTATTTAATTAGCAAACAGCTAGCAAACAGCTTTATGCTCAATTTAAATCTCAATTTTTAGATGCAAATGCAATACGGCTAACGTAAAGTGGTCATGAAACTAATGTTGGCTTATTATCTCTAACTGAAACTTTATCGGCGATTAGCAGGTTGTTGTTTTTATCTAATTTATTTGTGGATTATGTTAAAATATAACAGGAAATTATTATTTAATTCTTCTTATTGTATGTGCTTGTGATTCTTTGGGGAGATTTTTAAAATTGCATAATGAATTCGAGACTACGTAATTTTCTGCCTACACGATACAGTTACTACCGCCATACGTTATAATTCTATGAAAATTGTTTGCCGTACACCACTAAACGAAACAGTGTCGTTGTTTGGCCTAAAATGAGAGCAATAATAGTATTTAATAAATACATCTATACCATTACGCAAACAAAACATTGGGCATAAAATAACACATTTCATGATTTAAAAATAACTGAATAAATATCGGCCTTTATGCGCTTAAGTTTTATTAAAACAAAAACTCCATATCAAAACGTCTTGTCGTCTAGGGTGACAGACGTTGACTAATTTAAAAGCACCAGAAATCCCCAAATCTGGTTTAAATGATCTCAGTAGTTGGCTATTTGAATGCACTATAATCTGGTCGCGAGGGGGGGGGGGCTTGGTCTTGTTGTGACACTCGATCTCCGGCTCAACACAATCATACTAATTTGTCTTTGTTGTGACACTCGATCTCCAGCTCAACACAAACATACTAACTTGTATTTGTTGTGACACTCGATCTCCAGCTCAACAAAAACATACTAACTTGTCTTTCGCTTGTCATCATGACATTGAAACGAGGCGTAGCGCACAAGGTGCTTCAAACAGGGTACTCAAAAGAACCAGAGAAGTCTCTTCTTTGGAATGGGACTTATGTAGCACTAGCTCCGTAACACAACTCAAAATAATTCTGGGGTGATGACTGTATGGACGATTTCGATAAAAATCTACTATACCCACATATGTACGGCGGCATAAGTGACATATGCATGTTTTTATTTATGTCGTTGCCACGACTTAGTACCACAAAACGACTTAATAAGTCGTAGGAAATTGCTCGTGCGAAAAAGTTTCTAAACAATCGAGACGAGTAAGTCGTGGTAACAAAATAGCTAGTTCGCGGGAACGACTTAGTAACTCGTCGGAACGAATGCACATAGTGTGACAAGCGCGCATTTGTCCAATTATTGTCGTCCAACAATTATGATAGCCCGCCTTGTAAGAGTTATTTTGAAACATGTGTTTAATAACTTGTATTTTGATTGGTTACTTATATAGTTCACATGAGTAAATAAACAATAAAAAAGTCCCAACTGTGTCATCTTACATAAACAAATGCATTGGCAACCCCTTATGGTGAAAATTAAAGCGTTTGTATATGTCTAGCCATTATGATTAAAGTCATATCCAGTGTGACGCTTCTATGATATCCAATAGAAGCAACAACTAATGGAGCAAACGTTACTGATAATTGAATGATATTGTCAGCCATTGTGACTATCGGTGTTATTTAAATAGGTAACTACTAACGCCATTGATGACCAGGCGTGGAGAACTATGGTAGTAAATGCGGCAATTTTCGAACCGACTTGGAAAACTGTAATAAAGCCTAATATTACTGTTTTTCTATTTAGTGGTCAGAGGTAAGGTCTTCTAAGCTCTGACGTAAACTTAAGAGCGATTTTGCTCGTATCATGTCTGGAAAACAGTAACAGGCTTAACATGAAGTCAATGAGGTCACATATCTACGTAGAGACAGCCTCGAAGTACCCGGATGACCGTTGTGTTCATCCTTACAGTTCTTGGTGAGAGGTATTGCAAAAAAAAACAGACATGTCTCATTCAACATAAAATAGGAAACGCTCTTGGTTCATCGATCTTGGACGAAATATGACACTATGCCCGGAAGACTAGTATGGAACGCATGTGATGGAAAGATTTAACTGAAGTGCTGTCTCTGGAAAGAACTTGTTTTGGAACCGTAATTGTTTCAGTACAGGAAAACGAGAGGGCACAGGTTAAGATTTTTATATTACAATACTGATTAATTATAAAGTTTGAAGCATGGGCATTTTAATCAAGAATAATTGCATTCCCTGACTATGTTTGTCATAGTTTTATGTATATTTGGCATGCATATATTTCCATATTCCAATTTTTTCAACCTCGTTAAAGCGTGATTTACAAATCAACGTTTATCTGCATACTGATCAATCGATTCAAAACGTAAGCTTTTAATGTATTATAAACACATCGTATAGCATAACGAATGTCCCGGATGGAAAGCATTTAGTTACAAAAACATTGACACTGCTTATTATTTTTGCAATGAATTCTTTGCAGAAACCTCATGTTTTTATCGCTGCTTTACCATTATGATATATACAACTAAATACAGAACGAACCTACATGGAGACTGTCGTATACTTAGCATTATCTCCAAATAATATAATAATAGCTTAATATTTAACATGTTGTTTTCAGACTTCTCTCCCTTTAAGAAATATTAAGGTGTTAATGCGTTTCAATATTGCAATTGGTAATACTCAATAGTAATCGCATGATTCCTAATTAGTAAAGCTTAAAATATTATTTGTTCTTGAATTTTTTAGATCATCTTTGTTATGTCGGTTTTATGTTTACACGTTCGTATTTAGTATTTACACTATTTATCAATCCATTACGTCTTTTAAAATCAATGGAATTATATAATAAATAAAAAATATATTAACTTTTATAGGTATATCAATATGAATGAACGTTAACCGGGTACCGAAAACTAACATTGTCATGGTGCAAATAGTCTAATTTAAAAGGTTACTGTAATTAGTGGCTTTGTTGTTGACGTGGTTTTTGTTGCGTTCTTGTTGTTCTTGTTGCTGGTATTATCTTGTTTGGTTTATTCATACATAACGGCTTGGTATGTGCACGTGTTCCCCGAACCGGCATTGTGTTGCGATGGGTTATAATGCAAACGGCGTGTTGCATATGCATTTTCCGAGAGCATATTTGTTAGATTGCAACTCATGCTATTGTTGATCGAAAATCACCCGCGGTTCACCTTGCTTCATTTTATATTGCTGAAAGAATGAAAAGCCACAACAAAACTTAACCGGAAAAATTGGCACGTGGAAAAGCGAGGGATACAGTTTTATATTTAGTTTTATTTTATAAAACCTGGAATTAATAACCTGACGACCTGTGAATATACATGGACTTTCCTTTGCGTAACCTGACGAAGCGCATGTCTAGGTCATGTGCAATATAAAGAGAATATATATAGAATATATAGAGAATATCTGGCCGATGACAATTGATATCACGCCATTTTGGACGAGTCTGATATCACATGATTTCAGAAATCACGAACCATTTAAGATTTTAAAGGTCACTCTTGTATAAAAACATTGTTGAAAAATAGACCAAAAACAAGTAAAATAATACAATCCGCATATATTAAGCGATTTACAGTACATGAGGTCGCCTTGTAACGTCAACTTGGATCGATGTTTGTCGAACATAAAACACTTGAAATATGTGTAGATAAAATCATGAATTATGACTTTTGAACACAAATTTAATCCGTTTACAATTGAAGCACAAAACTGTTACTTTAAAATTACGTAATTTCATCTTTTAACGCACACATATAGTAGACTATACATGTTAGTAGACTTCAGTTTAAATGAACAGTTGGGTTCAACGGTGTGAAATGTAAAAACACATACACAAAACACAAACTATGAAATAAAACGAATTCACAAATGATCACAAGTCGAATTCATAAGAGAGTTTATAATGATGGTTAAATGTTAAAATAATGGATGGGAAAAGCAGATTCAGGTTCTTCATTTTGTCGCATTTGTGATGCGGTTTGTATTGGAGTACAATGGACACAAACTATGAAATAAAACGAATTCACAAATGATCACAAGTCGAATTCATTAGAGAGTTTATAATGATGGTTGAATGTTAAAATAATGGGTGGGAAAAGCAGATTCAGGTTCTTCATTTTGTCGCATTTGTGATGCGGTTTGTATTGGAGTACAATGGACACATACAGGAAGCGGTATCACGAAAACCATTGTAATTGTTTGTTTGCCCCACCCCTATTCCCGATCATACCCTATGATTGTGGATTGTGGCTTGCGGAACACCTTAACCACCTGTCTTTCGATCTTGCACACAAACCCATGGGTATCACCAACCAAACGTAACTTTTGGCGTAAAAACAGCGTTACAATAAACAAGTTTTGATATATTAACCGTATCATTCACAAAAATATAATGACACTATTCAATGTGCGTCATGTGTCTCGCACCAAGTTTATGTAAACATTTACATGTCAATATACCTGTTACGCAATACGCAATGGCACAACACTACACCAATTCCATAGATAATTCGGCCACTCATGAAGCGTATCCTATTCTACCACAATGAACAAAGTAGACGACGACAAAATTAGTTTGTACAAGAACACAATCAACACTTTTAGATGAAAAACATTGAACCCTTTATATTTCAAGGTTTAACAAGCAAAATCATCGAACCCTCGAAATTCTTAACTTTTTTTAAGAGTGTGTTCTGATCTGGATTGTTAATGCTAAGTGTAATCTTCGGATATTTGAAGCATTTATCTTTATACGGTGCATCAATATATACCATTTCAAAAGATAGACTAAAACGTATTAACCAACCATTACATAAACCGGGATCAATATAATTTTCAGCAAAATCACTCGAGAAGAAATAGCATTATTCCCAATCAAAACATACATGACGAAACAGTAAAAGAAATCCACTGTGGTTGCACTTTTATAAATTCGGTCTCAGAATGTATCAGTATCTTTCCATTAGTAAAGGCTGAGTACTGGTGACCGCTTAGGAATCGAGATGTCATGGGTTTTCCCTGCACTTTCGGAACTCTCTTGCAATAAATAGGTATCATTTCCTGGTTGCTCGGTTTCATGTATGGCAGTTATGACACGTTGACATTTTTCACCGAGGATAAGATGACATTTTTTATCTGTTCCCGATTACGGGATCGTTCAACTTAAGATTGGATATTCAGGTTTGCGACTCGTCAGACAATGTTTAAACATATTTGTTTCCCGTGATTTTGATGGTAAATCTTACGTTCGTTATTTGTAGTGTGATACGTGTACAATACATGTGTTGCACGTGCGTTAAGAGCTTTTGTTTCAATAAATTTGTGTTAAATGAACAACCAGCCTGAGGTCACCCCATTACCTTCCAAGGGTTTTAATAAAAAAAGTTCAACACTTATATTATTTGTTTCAATAGGACTGTCCTAATACAGGAATAGTGTGGGCAAGGAAATAAATTATATTCGCATACTGACATTAACACGTAAGGCACATTGAAACCAACATCACACTTGGTCCAGATGTGTTCGAGTGTCGTAGACGACTGATTAAAATGCAAATATTTGGCAAATAATCGCAACAGGTGGAAATTCAAGTTGATATCTCAAGCTGTTTTGTTTTTAAAGTTAGAATGATACAAGTTTGATCGAGTGTTTATGGTGAACAAATAAGATAGCTAGGATTTTTAGGGGATTTTACGGCATTGTTTCCCTTAGGAAATTCACACAGACATCTACAAAAGTGACAAGTTGTACATCGGAGAACTGAACAAAATTAAACTGCGCATCATGCAAATAATGTAATATTGTTTTTATAAAACTATAAACACAGGAGACATTTATTTGTTCTATGATATAGTTGTATAATAAATTGGATTATCAGCTGTATGTAACGGTTACGTTCCTAGTATAAGATTGCTCTACATCACGGATAAGCGACTGGGACTTTGATGTATAACGTTCACAACACATAGTCGCCATGTTACACATAATTATTTTAGCTGGATGGGTGTACTCAGCCTGTGTTACATCTTCGTATGCGATGAACAACACTTGCACAGTGATCGCGTATACCGACGAAATCCCAAACGACATCCCGAACAGGACACTAAGTGTAAAAATAAATATTTCAGAAAAAGACTTAAACGTTGTATGGACGAATTTCACAGGAAGCGGATGGAGTGACGTACAGAATATTATATTCAGTGTTGGTGATGATTCCTTGCATACGTTTTACTTTAACACTGGGTGTTTTCGTTCATTAATTCGATTAGAAAAATTGCACATTCATGGAGGTATAGACTTCTTGGAGCCTTTTCTTGAAGGCCTCAGTGACACAGTTCGTGTTTTGGACTTTGCCGACTGTCCACGTTTTAGAAACGCTGATCTGCACAAGTATATAATAAACGCGAACATAACACCAGCTTTAGAAGAATTTTACCTGAGTGGACCTAGACACAATGATTCCATTTTTAACTTAACTAAAGAATGTTACGAGTTCATAGGAAACCGACCGCTGAAAATATTGTATTTAGAAAGAATTCAGATTGAATCTATAAACCTCAGTGCAATGTTTGACAACTGTCACAATCTTGTTAATCTTAGTCTAGAAAAGGCAAATGTGGGTAATTTACAATTTGACGTCTTAGTTGCAAGAAAATGTCCGCATTTCCAGACAATAAATCTAAATGAAATACAATTACCAATGAAAACAATGGGATTTTGTTACAAGAATGAAAGCTGTGTTCATCAGAACTATAATGTTCCGCCGTTCGATTTATTTCTGTTCCCGGTGACTTCATTAATCAATTTGTCGATGAAAAGACTGTGTGCACAAATGTACAATCCTTTTCTTGAAGAATGTCATATACAACTTCTCACAAGTCTGCAGTCAAATATTAAGAACGTGTATTTGGATGACACACACTTTTCTAGGATTGACATAGATGTATCTGTTAATGGCAATGCTAATTATACGGAAAATCGATTGGAACTGCTTTCGTTACGACGATCATATATTGAGTATATTAATCCCAAGTTTTTACGAATCTTCTGCGGTTTACGTCATCTGCACCTGTCAGACAACAATCTAGGACAAATGGCAAAGTCAAGCGAACCGATCTTTGAATCACTGTTGACACAAAACCCTAGTGTTGAAACAATCGACCTAGCGCGAAATAACATTGAATCAATACCTATTAACTTCTTCAGCAAAACCAATAATATGGCGAACATTTTATTATCTGGAAATAGTATAAGTCAGATAACTTTTGACATTAAAAGTATGGGCAACATAGAAGTTCTTGATTTATCGGACAACAGCATCACCATCCTAAATCAAAAGTCACGTGACAGAATCAGTTCGAGTATTTCACCAAAATTATCAGTTTTACTGGATGGCAACCCATTGTCTTGTGCTGTCTGCGAGGATTTTGCATTTATTCAGTGGCTCTTACTGGACTCGACTCCTGTTCACAATAGGCAGACACTTACATGTCGCAATGAGCATCTGGCAAACGAGCAAATCACAAATATGACACTAAAGAAATTGAACGATCTTTGTGACGCACCACGTAATTTGATCATATTATCAACCGTGGCCCCCGTTTTGTCACTTACAGTAGCAGTAATTGTTGCTGTAACAGTAATCCGATGGTTTAAACAAAGGAATGCAACTCGAAAGATTGAACAGGCGGAACGATTACTTCAGCGCGGAGGCGATGCTTATGAGTTTGCGGCGTTTCTGGTATTTTGCAGTTCTGACGATAACTTTGTTTACCGCCATGTTAAGCCGAACCTTGAAGACGCATTGAATCAACGTCTCGCAACACAAAGGGAACTTGTGTGCATTGGAGATAAACATTTCCAGTTTGGAAAACCCATATTAGATGAAAGTGAGAGATGCATACGTCGTTCATCTTTGGTGATCTGTCTTTTTTCAGAGGCCTTTTTTATGAGCGACTTTTGCCTGACAGAATTTCAGCAAGCATATCATATGAAAAAACGAATAATATTTTTTTGTTAAAGGTCATATAGACGAAAGTAGGCTCACTCCAGGGATGGATGTCTTATATCACAACCAGGCACGGGTGGTGTGGTCTGAAGATGACAATGGGGAATATGTCATGAAAACGACATGGGCCAAAGTTAGCGACTCGATTGTGGAACTCATTTCGGATACAATATAACGGACGTGGTTAGCCCTCTGAAAAACATTTAACATTTATTTTCGCAAATAATACTATTAAAATTAGTGTTGTATACCATGTTAAATGTATGGAGTCTTTTCAAGCTATAGACACAATATGCATAAACTTACATGTTGCAATGAACACGTGGAAAACGAAAGAATCACAAATATGACTTTACAGAAAGACATTCGTGCCGCGCTACATAAACTACTTCATTTGAAAATACAATCAAGCGTCGCATCCGCTTCGTCTCTTTTCGTTGTATTGTTAGTAGTTGTTAAAGTATACCAATGCGTTAAACGAAGGACTACAAAACGCAGACTTGAGGAGGCGGATCACAAACTGCAGAGTGGGGACGGATCGTATAAGTATGATGTGTTCCTTTTCTTTTGTGATGATAATACAGACATTGCTTATCGTCATGTTAAGCCGAAACCTGAAAAGCATTGAGTGCCGCCTCACGACACAAATACAATTTGTGAAAACAAGTGCAGGCATCAAACATGGGCATTTAATATAAGATGAAATTGTAAAACACTTAGAACTTTCATCTTTGGTGGCGTGTGTGTTTTCCGACGCCTTTCTTATGAGCGAATACAGCAAGATGGAGACTCTGCCAGCCAAACATTCCGATAAACCATTTTTTTTTTATTGTTTGTGAAAGATCAGACAAACGAGTCTATTCTCACTGATTGGACGAAGGCTTTGTTCCAAAAAAAGCCAAAAAGTGCTTTGGTCTTCATATGACAACGTCGACTTTGTCATGGCGAAAACATGGAACGATGTAAGCGACTTACTTTTAGAACTCATTGCAGATACAATACAAACTTCTCCCTCAGCACCTGCAGATGAAATACAACGTAGTTCCTCAAGAGCAGAATCCTATGAAAACCGAATAGTTGAAAGGACCCCACTTTTACCATAAGACGTGGCAAACCCTTCGGTAAACGGATTTTCAGAATTTAAGACACGGACAGCTGTACCGGAAAATTTGTGTTTTGTTTCAATGGACGTCTTTTAACCAAACTGAAGCATTTTCACCTTATTCGATGTAGCAGCATCACTGCGACACCGTATTACTTACTCTAGATAAGACTAAAAACTATGTAGTTCATTTCATGAATATTTTATCAAGGAGAAGGAAAATCTTCAACACCCATGAGCTTAACTTGTAGTTGTTTCAAAGTGTTTGAAGAATGTATGAACATTCTTAACCTACATAATGTAAAAATATTACATTATAAAAGTTAATAACATGACATCCTATTTTGAAATCTGGTTTTAGCCATGTACATATATTCTCAGTATTTTATATAGGTATACTAATTTAATGTGATGTGATTGTGTTGAATATATCCATAACCATTATATGTTGAGCGATTGTGTTCATTAACCTGTGCATGTCTCTTTTTAACCATTGGTTATTTGGTCTTCATGATTGTTATTTTCAATACTTATCTGTATAGGTCAATTATTAGCACTGTACTGTTCTTGCACACTTTGTGATTTTACCAACATTATGAAAACCCGTTGTAGTTTTCCGCCTCCCGTTTAATATTTGCAACACATGGAAGTTGATGAAAACGTATAATCATATCAGACAAATTATGTTCCTTTTAAATGATATTTTTAATACATATTTGTTTGTAATAAGCGTGCAACAAGTTTGAAGATTTAAGAACATACATTAGTTTTGATAAATGTGAGCTTTCCTTTGAAAATCTTTGAGTAATGTGTTAATATTAAAGTTATGAATATTTGAAAAACATGCAGAAGTTATTGACTGTCACAATCACTGTCTTTTATGTATTTCTGTAGTTAGGCTTCTACGTTTGTAGATCATGGAAATAAAGAAAATCAATCATCATTTGTTTTATAATTCTTACATGTATATTTAATAACTCATTATTTTACAACATACATGGAGGTGTTTATATATGTTTACCGTCGGTTGTGATTAGGTAATACTTCACTAATGCAAAAGTTTGCAAGCTACCATATCCGTTGTAAAATCGCGTATTTTAGTGTAAATCACACCTATTGTTTAATTGTAATCACACTCATGAACGTACTTTGAACATTCTTTTCTACATAGAGTTCTTTATTAAATTGTCTATTAATGTTTAATGCGCTGAACTGATTTCATGAAAACATGCGGAAAATAAAATACAGTAATGTTATATATTGTCTAACTATATATATGTTTAATATATATTAAGACACCTCTGTCATCATGCCGTTATATAAATGGATATTCTTAAATGTATCTTTTTTAAACAAACGTATGAGACTCAATCACTTCTGATATAAACAATAAAATATACTCAGAATGGGACGGAGAATGCTTTTTTAGTTTCGGTCATTATAATTAAAGAGGTATTTGCATTTTGTTTAGATAAAACTTACAAATCAAAGTAAATAATATTGAATACGAATCTCTTGGTACGTTCTGAGTATTGGATTTGATATTTATGACAAAAATCTTTACCTTATGCACATCATTGGGGCCTAATAAAGATACGATTATATTGTGTCAAACAACTCTGAAAAAAAGATTTTCAAACTGATGAATGTATAATATGCGGAAACTTTTTATTGTTAATCAGACAGTTACATTTACTTAGACAATATAAATAAATTATCCATAAATAATAATAACATTGCAAGAAAACCGCTGCATTATATTATTAGAGCTAACAGTATAACTAATACTTTAAGATATTTTCACGGCACTACTAAATTATATACATGTAGATGCTAAACACAATTACAGCTGGCAAGACTTGCTTTTTGCCTTACTTCTCATGTTGCGTCATCTAACATTAGAAAATCTACTATTTGTTCAAATTATAAATCAGGTAATTACATTAATGACCTAGAAATACGTTTTGAGGATATACCACATTGAAAAGGGCTCTGGTCAACGACTCACTTTTTTTTAGGATATTGATAATTCAAACTGCATTAACACGTTGATGAAAATCTTAAACGACATTATTACATTCCCATCGACAACAAAAAACATTGACAATATCATACAGTTTGTTATCAATGACCAGTTATTCCTAGAAATATTACACTCGGAAAGTGGGGAAAAACTATTTCATTTTCACCATATAACAGCTAATTAAACTGAACATATACGATGACTCTAGTTTAATTCAGAACAACTTCTCGATCTACGAAATGAATTAGGAAAAAATATGTTTAAACAGTATCAAAACAGAGAGTTACTTTTATTTATTTACACAATCAATTTTTGAGTTACCATCACTGGAGAAAGTATTATAACTATGCAGAGACCGTCAACTAAAGTATTAAGCCATTGACGTTAGCGTATTGTAATTACAGACATTCTGATCTTATGATTATGTTGCTTATTTAGCGATGCAAGTTGATTATTAATTCCTTGCCATAAATAAAGCACAACATTATATAATAAAGTTTTTTTTCTCCTGCTGGGGCAGATGAAGTTTCATTTTATGTGTATGTATTCATGTTTTAACACATTTTGATGTGTTAATTTGATCGTTAATGATAACAAAGGAAACACTTATGGAATTTGCGAAGCTCATCTAGTGGTTATAAATCCGTCTGGTTGAATCAAACTCCACGCTGCGATTACCTCCCCTATACTCTATGTACGGATATTAGAGGTTAATAAGGATCCAATTAATAACTGCATATTAAGTATGTCTCGTATTTTACACACACATTTCGCACGAAATACTGTTGGCTTTTTTAATTGTAAAATAAAGCGGCAGTTATGTTTGCGACGGTCAATTGATTCTAATATAGACAAAGTGAAACTTAAGCTACACAGGTGGGAGAAAAAACATGTATTACTGTAACATAACAAATCAACATTATCACTCAAACACTTTGCAAAGAATAGTAAATTATATCAAAATATATATAATCTGTAAAATTTATGATATATTATAATTTATGTTCATATTTTTGTACATGTCTATAATAAATATGTTTTTGGTTTCAATAATTAGAGATCTTTTTTCGCGACGCATGTAAAGTCGGTGAATGTGTTGTTTATGTTAAGTAATCAAGTAACGGGTAGATGAAGACAAATCCAATCATTATCTAATTGACTTAAGACGTTTTTGATAATTAATGAAGTAATTTCTTTTTCAATTATTAAAAAAAACTCTAAAAATCTAGCCTGTTTAATTATTATTTATGGTGTTATTTAAAATACTGAATAGTACCCCGTTGAACTTAACGTTTGAGTCAGGCCAGCTTTGGTGTGCAACACCAAAATGCTTTACCCCAGCAATGCAATTTGATGTCAACCTGCCTTTGGCGTCTATATGGACTATCGCAAGGATCTCTTCTACAGTGTCAACTATATTTGTTTATACATTTGTATAATCATCGAAATAAGTAAGAACTAAATTGAAATATAGGTTCTCTTGGAACATCCACGTTTTCAGCACTCAGTTTTTAATTCGAAGGGAACGCCAAATCGGAAATTGTAAATGTGTGTTGCGTAATTTGATTGATTCATAAAACAATATTGGGACCAATTACGCTCGCGCGTATGATTCACTAATGTTTACATCGTATTTTCATTTGAAACTGATCCGATTTAAGAATAAAGTCTGTTTATCAGATCATTCCTTAAAATGAACCCACCAATTAACTGGAAGATGCACACGGCAGTTGTGTACATCCACATCACCATCACTTTAAACCGGGTTGTCGGTTTATGGGTCGCTTACGGATGATTACTCTTTTGTCAGAAACCTATGTCATCCTGAAAGGCAGCCAACCACGGCTTGTAATAGTTAGCTACCTTGAAATGATTGTTTTGTTGTTGTTTGTTGTTTTTTTGTCAGAAAAAGGCCATGAGCGTGTCCTCAGATTCACTGAAAACGCACTCGGTTTAAATGTATACCCTCCCTGACTTCCACTCTAAAGCAAACATTGCATTGGCCAAGGATTTAATTTGGGTGTATAAACATGTCAAGTGCGCTATTTCCAGTGAATAAGTGGGAACATGTACTGACCTCTTTCTTACAGGAGTTATCCCTCGTTTGAAAACTAATTCACGCCGACCAACCGTCGATATAGATGCTGACAAAGAGTTTATTAGGGTCTGAGTCTTACATCCATGTCGAATGTGTTTTTGCTAAAACGAATGTGTTGGGGCAATGTATTGACCAAATTCCGACAAACAAGAGTCATCCCCAGGTAGCGACCTAGTTCACGCCAATTGCAATCGTTTACTTCTCGTGTTGACCTTGCTTAGGGCCAATGTTTTAATTATGGTCGGGGTCAGTGGGGTGTAAATGCATGCAGCGTGCGTTATTTTTAATTAATTGATCGGCGTATTAAATGGTCTCTTTCTGACAAATAAAGCTTATCACCAGGTAACGACTAACTGCAAGCCGACCACAAGGTTTCAATAAGGGTTGCGGGTAAGGGGATGAACATTCATATCAAGTGTTTTATTTCTAGAGAATAGGTACGTAGGCCCTTTCCTACAAACAAATCATTGCCCGGTAGCGTTCTAGTGCAAGCCGACCAGCGTCAGTTGCTTTTATGAAATTATGACTTAACTATTATTAGGCAAAGGTTTTCATTAGGGTGTGAATCAGAAGATGAACATACATATCTAGTGCGTTATTTCAAGTGAATATGTTGGCATTGTTAATATACCTTCTCTGACACAACCAGAGTTACACTCCGGTAGAAAAGAACTTTGCAAAGAGACCAACAACTCCTCTAAAGAAGGGCAATAGCAAGATCCTTGATGATGATGATGATGGTAATGATGATGATGATGGTGATAGTGTTTGTGTTGTTGTTGATGATGATGTTGATGATGATGATGATAATGATGCTGATGATGATGATGATAGTGATGATGATGTTGATGATGACGACGACGACGACGACGACGACGGCGGCGACGACGACGACGACGACAACGATGGTGATGCTGCTGCCGCTGCTGATGATGATAATGATTGATGATGATGATGATGATGATGATGGTGGTGATGATGATGATGATGATGATGATGAGGAGGAGGAGGAGGAGGAGGATTATGATGATGATGATGATGATGATGATGGTGATGATTATGATGATGATGATGATGATGATGATGATGATGATGATGATGATGATGATGATGATGATGATGATGATGATGAGGAGGAGGAGGAGGAGGAGGATTATGATGATGATGATGATGATGATGATGGTGATGATTATGATGATGATGATGATGATGATGATGATGATGATGATGATGATGATGATGATGATGATGATGATGATGATGAGGATGAGGAGGAGGAGGAGGAGAATTAGGAGGAGGAGAAGGAGGAGGAGCAGGAGCAGGAGGAGGAGGAGGAGGAGGAGCAGGAGGATGATGATGATTTATTTGATGGTTTTTATATTACTGCCAGTGATTTAAAATAATAGACATGATATACTTACTTTATTCAACTTGATTGACATTCGTAATAAGCATTTGTTTTGTTTGTTGTTGGCGTTATTTATCATAATAATTCGATTTTCATTATATATATATATGCCGATAAACATACGCACGAATAATAGTTTACGTTGCAAAACTCAAGACCTTTTTGCTTTTAAGATCGGTAGTTGACCTACGATAAGGTTGTTTTTTGTACCGGTATGTTGAAATGGATTTAGACTATAATTAGAAAATAATATACTTCTAGCTACCAACCCGCCTATGTTTTTTCTTAAACCGTATACTGCCTATAAACAGATGTAAATTTGCAAAAATCGAAATTTCGCTATCAAAGGATTCAAATAAAACATTATAAAGAAATACAATCTTTGAATATCTTAATTTGTTCCATTAGCAAATACCAGTAACCATTTGTTTTCCGATTCAAAAAGGGACTGGCGTATTTGAGGGATGGGAACATCTTGGTAGATCCGATCAACGGAGATTACAGAACATTTAAGTTCATGTTATGGCTTTTTAACCCTTTATCTCGTTGTTTAATGTTGAAAGATCCATTAAGCTAAGTATTTTTGTATTTAAGGTATGTTTTCATTAGACATATCTACCGACATCTTGACTTTTTCGATAGGGTTATATCCAGGTCATGTTTACGTTTAAAACTTGTTTGCTGAAAGAACACGACTTATTCGACATTTTTTTCCTTTTGTGCTGAGTTTAGACAATGATATTCTGCAATTTCTCATTACTGTTCTCGAGCAACAGTAGCGCAGAAATATGTCGGTTCTTCCATGGAACATTAATTTCAAATGTTGACAATTTATGTAGCACGACTCATTTAAAACTATGAAGACGTAAATTGGAGAGAAAAACCAATGCAATAGTTGCAACTCATGTACATTTTGATTTTAAAAACACGGTGCAATGCCATATTATATCAATGAAGAGTTATACATACTGATAGTCTTATTTTTTAACTAGATTGCAAATATTATAATAGTTGAGACTTATGTCTGTTAAAAAATCAAATCTTAACTGTTTTGTGAAAAATCTGGTGTGTTTTTCTATGTCTTCAATGCTAAATGTCAGTATCAGTTTTCCCTTTAAACGATGTATCGAAGTTACATTCAACAAAAACAAATAAGAAAAACAAGACATATAACTTCCAAATAACCAATACAAAAACAAAATACAGAAAATATTTATTTTATAGCGTTCATCGTTGTACTCTTATTATAAAACAAAATACGAAACGCATTCAGATATTCATAGTTCGTTTCAATCTGAATATAACGAGACTCAATAATTAAAATTAAAATAAAATGTGTTGTATCCGTTCTTTATTTGATAAAACGGAAAGCAAGTGGCGCCGCTGTTTTGCAGAGATAAATAATGATTGACCTTCTTGAGCATTTTTGTCCATTTGATATGAAGTAGCTACGAGCGGAATAGTCGGCACATTTATTTTGTTTAAACATGGTTTCAAAAATTAAGAATAATACGTCTAAATCATTTCGCTNAAAAAAAAAAAAAAAAAAAAAAAAAAAAAAAAAAAAAAAAAAAAAAAAAAAAAAAAAAAAAAAAAAAAAAAAAAAAAAAAAAAAAAAAAAAAAAAAAAAAAAAAAAAAAAAAAAAAAAAAAAAAAAAAAAAAAAAAAAAAAAAAAAAAAAAAAAAAAAAAAAAAAAAAAAAAAAAAAAAAAAAAAAAAAAAAAAAAAAAAAAAAAAAAAAAAAAAAAAAAAAAAAAAAAAAAAAAAAAAAAAAAAAAAAAAAAAAAAAAAAAAAAAAAAAAAAAAAAAAAAAAAAAAAAAAAAAAAAAAAAAAAAAAAAAAAAAAAAAAAAAAAAAAAAAAAAAAAAAAAAAAAAAAAAAAAAAAAAAAAAAAAAAAAAAAAAAAAAAAAAAAAAAAAAAAAAAAAAAAAAAAAAAAAAAAAAAAAAAAAAAAAAAAAAAAAAAAAAAAAAAAAAAAAAAAAAAAAAAAAAAAAAAAAAAAAAAAAAAAAAAAAAAAAAAAAAAAAAAAAAAAAAAAAAAAAAAAAAAAAAAAAAAAAAAAAAAAAAAAAAAAAAAAAAAAAAAAAAAAAAAAAAAAAAAAAAAAAAAAAAAAAAAAAAAAAAAAAAAAAAAAAAAAAAAAAAAAAAAAAAAAAAAAAAAAAAAAAAAAAAAAAAAAAAAAAAAAAAAAAAAAAAAAAAAAAAAAAAAAAAAAAAAAAAAAAAAAAAAAAAAAAAAAAAAAAAAAAAAAAAAAAAAAAAAAAAAAAAAAAAAAAAAAAAAAAAAAAAAAAAAAAAAAAAAAAAAAAAAAAAAAAAAAAAAAAAAAAAAAAAAAAAAAAAAAAAAAAAAAAAAAAAAAAAAAAAAAAAAAAAAAAAAAAAAAAAAAAAAAAAAAAAAAAAAAAAAAAAAAAAAAAAAAAAAAAAAAAAAAAAAAAAAAAAAAAAAAAAAAAAAAAAAAAAAAAAAAAAAAAAAAAAAAAAAAAAAAAAAAAAAAAAAAAAAAAAAAAAAAAAAAAAAAAAAAAAAAAAAAAAAAAAAAAAAAAAAAAAAAAAAAAAAAAAAAAAAAAAAAAAAAAAAAAAAAAAAAAAAAAAAAAAAAAAAAAAAAAAAAAAAAAAAAAAAAAAAAAAAAAAAAAAAAAAAAAAAAAAAAAAAAAAAAAAAAAAAAAAAAAAAAAAAAAAAAAAAAAAAAAAAAAAAAAAAAAAAAAAAAAAAAAAAAAAAAAAAAAAAAAAAAAAAAAAAAAAAAAAAAAAAAAAAAAAAAAAAAAAAAAAAAAAAAAAAAAAAAAAAAAAAAAAAAAAAAAAAAAAAAAAAAAAAAAAAAAAAAAAAAAAAAAAAAAAAAAAAAAAAAAAAAAAAAAAAAAAAAAAAAAAAAAAAAAAAAAAAAAAAAAAAAAAAAAAAAAAAAAAAAAAAAAAAAAAAAAAAAAAAAAAAAAAAAAAAAAAAAAAAAAAAAAAAAAAAAAAAAAAAAAAAAAAAAAAAAAAAAAAAAAAAAAAAAAAAAAAAAAAAAAAAAAAAAAAAAAAAAAAAAAAAAAAAAAAAAAAAAAAAAAAAAAAAAAAAAAAAAAAAAAAAAAAAAAAAAAAAAAAAAAAAAAAAAAAAAAAAAAAAAAAAAAAAAAAAAAAAAAAAAAAAAAAAAAAAAAAAAAAAAAAAAAAAAAAAAAAAAAAAAAAAAAAAAAAAAAAAAAAAAAAAAAAAAAAAAAAAAAAAAAAAAAAAAAAAAAAAAAAAAAAAAAAAAAAAAAAAAAAAAAAAAAAAAAAAAAAAAAAAAAAAAAAAAAAAAAAAAAAAAAAAAAAAAAAAAAAAAAAAAAAAAAAAAAAAAAAAAAAAAAAAAAAAAAAAAAAAAAAAAAAAAAAAAAAAAAAAAAAAAAAAAAAAAAAAAAAAAAAAAAAAAAAAAAAAAAAAAAAAAAAAAAAAAAAAAAAAAAAAAAAAAAAAAAAAAAAAAAAAAAAAAAAAAAAAAAAAAAAAAAAAAAAAAAAAAAAAAAAAAAAAAAAAAAAAAAAAAAAAAAAAAAAAAAAAAAAAAAAAAAAAAAAAAAAAAAAAAAAAAAAAAAAAAAAAAAAAAAAAAAAAAAAAAAAAAAAAAAAAAAAAAAAAAAAAAAAAAAAAAAAAAAAAAAAAAAAAAAAAAAAAAAAAAAAAAAAAAAAAAAAAAAAAAAAAAAAAAAAAAAAAAAAAAAAAAAAAAAAAAAAAAAAAAAAAAAAAAAAAAAAAAAAAAAAAAAAAAAAAAAAAAAAAAAAAAAAAAAAAAAAAAAAAAAAAAAAAAAAAAAAAAAAAAAAAAAAAAAAAAAAAAAAAAAAAAAAAAAAAAAAAAAAAAAAAAAAAAAAAAAAAAAAAAAAAAAAAAAAAAAAAAAAAAAAAAAAAAAAAAAAAAAAAAAAAAAAAAAAAAAAAAAAAAAAAAAAAAAAAAAAAAAAAAAAAAAAAAAAAAAAAAAAAAAAAAAAAAAAAAAAAAAAAAAAAAAAAAAAAAAAAAAAAAAAAAAAAAAAAAAAAAAAAAAAAAAAAAAAAAAAAAAAAAAAAAAAAAAAAAAAAAAAAAAAAAAAAAAAAAAAAAAAAAAAAAAAAAAAAAAAAAAAAAAAAAAAAAAAAAAAAAAAAAAAAAAAAAAAAAAAAAAAAAAAAAAAAAAAAAAAAAAAAAAAAAAAAAAAAAAAAAAAAAAAAAAAAAAAAAAAAAAAAAAAAAAAAAAAAAAAAAAAAAAAAAAAAAAAAAAAAAAAAAAAAAAAAAAAAAAAAAAAAAAAAAAAAAAAAAAAAAAAAAAAAAAAAAAAAAAAAAAAAAAAAAAAAAAAAAAAAAAAAAAAAAAAAAAAAAAAAAAAAAAAAAAAAAAAAAAAAAAAAAAAAAAAAAAAAAAAAAAAAAAAAAAAAAAAAAAAAAAAAAAAAAAAAAAAAAAAAAAAAAAAAAAAAAAAAAAAAAAAAAAAAAAAAAAAAAAAAAAAAAAAAAAAAAAAAAAAAAAAAAAAAAAAAAAAAAAAAAAAAAAAAAAAAAAAAAAAAAAAAAAAAAAAAAAAAAAAAAAAAAAAAAAAAAAAAAAAAAAAAAAAAAAAAAAAAAAAAAAAAAAAAAAAAAAAAAAAAAAAAAAAAAAAAAAAAAAAAAAAAAAAAAAAAAAAAAAAAAAAAAAAAAAAAAAAAAAAAAAAAAAAAAAAAAAAAAAAAAAAAAAAAAAAAAAAAAAAAAAAAAAAAAAAAAAAAAAAAAAAAAAAAAAAAAAAAAAAAAAAAAAAAAAAAAAAAAAAAAAAAAAAAAAAAAAAAAAAAAAAAAAAAAAAAAAAAAAAAAAAAAAAAAAAAAAAAAAAAAAAAAAAAAAAAAAAAAAAAAAAAAAAAAAAAAAAAAAAAAAAAAAAAAAAAAAAAAAAAAAAAAAAAAAAAAAAAAAAAAAAAAAAAAAAAAAAAAAAAAAAAAAAAAAAAAAAAAAAAAAAAAAAAAAAAAAAAAAAAAAAAAAAAAAAAAAAAAAAAAAAAAAAAAAAAAAAAAAAAAAAAAAAAAAAAAAAAAAAAAAAAAAAAAAAAAAAAAAAAAAAAAAAAAAAAAAAAAAAAAAAAAAAAAAAAAAAAAAAAAAAAAAAAAAAAAAAAAAAAAAAAAAAAAAAAAAAAAAAAAAAAAAAAAAAAAAAAAAAAAAAAAAAAAAAAAAAAAAAAAAAAAAAAAAAAAAAAAAAAAAAAAAAAAAAAAAAAAAAAAAAAAAAAAAAAAAAAAAAAAAAAAAAAAAAAAAAAAAAAAAAAAAAAAAAAAAAAAAAAAAAAAAAAAAAAAAAAAAAAAAAAAAAAAAAAAAAAAAAAAAAAAAAAAAAAAAAAAAAAAAAAAAAAAAAAAAAAAAAAAAAAAAAAAAAAAAAAAAAAAAAAAAAAAAAAAAAAAAAAAAAAAAAAAAAAAAAAAAAAAAAAAAAAAAAAAATGACGTGTTTTTTTTTATAAAAAAGGATCGTTCAAAAATGGGTGTTGGCGACCCATTACTATTCATTCGTTCTATAAATGTAAGTATTTATTGTACAAGCAGATGCGGGATTTTGCTTATTAATGCAATATTGTTTTTCCAGCTATGTATTTCACTCAATTTATGTATAATTATAAATTGTTAATGTGAACAAAAACAAAAATTTAATAGTAATGACAATGTCGTTGGAATATATATTTTTCTTAAATATGTGTTCTGGAACTTTATCCCTTGAATAAACAGAACAAATACTAAGTTTATACAAAGGGTTGATACACAGGCTAAAAAAGATGGTTGTATTATTTTTTCTAAAAAAATGATTCAGAGTTTCATATAATAATGCGAATCATTTTAAGTATCCATTCTCTGATGTGATCTACATAAGAACTAACTGTTAATTCAAAATATTCAAAACAACACTGTCGCTTTGAAAATCTTTTTGAGAATTACTAAATGTGTAAAACTATAAGTTCTGTAACATGGATATAGTTTTAGGGCTCTTTGAAAATGTATGAATTTATGTTCTTAAAAAAAAACATCAAGGTATTTTTTACATGTAAGGTATGTAAAGCATATATGATAAATGTACTTTAAATAACGAATTAAGGATTAATTTAAATTATTGCCTGTGAAAAATAGATGCATTTATCTTATTCAAATAACACACAAGATTTCACAGAAAATCACGCATGTTGTTAACTTGCACTTGTTTGAATGTTTGTGTAGAATGTATGCATAAATATTATTAACCTACATAGTACACATATAACACTATGACTTGTAATAACATGCCATCCTATTTTGAAAACTGCAGTTAATCATGTACCTGTAATCATAGTATTTTATATAACCATTCACATTTAATCTGATGTGACTGTGTTCAATATATCCATGATCATTATATGTTGTGCGATAGTGTTCATTACCGTGGGTATGTCTCTTTTAACCATTGGTTATTTGGTCTTGCAATTATTTGGACTGTATTGTTCTTGCACACTTTGTGATTTTACACATACTATAATTGTTGTGTACATTATTTTGCTGCTTTCCTTATATTAAAGAAAATTAAACATCATTACTATTTTATTTTAATAATGTATCTACTCGTACTCTTTGTGTATGTTTTCTTAACCTGCGTGGCACGATTTAAGCTGCATGTATTTGCATTTTGTTTTATTGGAACTGCTTTGTGTTAGCGATAATCACTACACTATTACGTATTTGAAAACTAGCTTTATTGTATACATATTTGTTAATTCTTAATCTAGTCTTAATCTAGTCTAGGTCTTAATATAAATGTATTTAATATTTGCAACACATGGAAGATGATGAAAACGCAAAATCATATCAGACAAGTTATGTTCCTTTTTTAATGAATTTTTTAATAAATATTTGTTTGTAATAAGCGTGCAAAAAGTTTGAAGATTTAAAAAATACATTAGTTTTGATAAATGTAAGCTTTCCTTTGAAAATGTTTGAGTAATGTGTTAATATTAAAGTAATGACTATTTGAAAAAACATGCAGAAGTAAGTGACTGTCACAATCACTGTCTTTACGTATTTCTGTAGTTAGGCTTCTACGATTGTAGATCATAGAAATAAAGAAAATCCATCATCATTTGTTTTATAATTCTTACATGTATATTTAATAAGTCATTATTTTACAACATACATGGAGGTGTTTATATATGAAGAGACATTGATTGAAAAGACTTCATACTTTAAATTGTGGTCTTAAATCATAACATGTTTTTTAGCAGATGTTATATATAAGAATTAGTTTTTTGGTTTATTTGATAAGTGTATGATTTGTTTACCGTCGGATGTGATTAGGTAATACTCCACTCATGTAAAAGTTTGTAAGCTACCATATCCGTTGTAAAATCGCGTATTTTAGTGTAAATAACCCCTATTGTTTAATTGTAATCACACTCATCAATATAATTGAAACATTCTTTTCTACATATAGTTCTTTATTAAATTGTCTATTTATATTTAATGCGCTGAACTGATTTCATGAAAACATGCGGAAAATAACATACAGTAATGTAATACATGTATATTGTCTAACTATATATTATCTGTTTAATATATATATTAAGACACCTCTATCATCATACCGTTATATAAATGGATATTCTTAAATGTATCTTAAACAAACGTATGGGTCTCAATCACCTCTGATATAAACAATAAAATATACTCAGAATGGGACGGAGAATGCTATTTTAGTTTTGGTCATTATAATTCAAGAGGTATGTGCATTTTGTTAAGATAAAACTTACCAATCAAAGTAAATACTTTTGAATACGAATCTCTTGGTACGTTCTGAGTATTGGATTTGATATTTATAACAAAAATCTTTCCCTTATGCACACCATTGGGGCCTAATAAAGATACGATTATATTTTGTCAAACAACTCGGAAAAAAAGATTTTCAAACTGATGAATGTATAATATGCGGAAACTTTAAATGTTAATCAGACGTTTACTTGGACAATATAAATAAATTATCCATAATAATAATTACATTGCAAGAAAACCGCTGCACTATATTATAAGAGATAACACTATAACTAATACTTTAAGATATTTTCAAGGCATTACTAAATAATATACATGTAGACGCTGAACACTATTACAGCTGGCTAGACTTGCTTTTTTCACAATATCATGCAGTTTGTTATCAATGACCAGTTAGTTATTCCTAGAAATATAGCACTTGGAAAGTCGCGAAAAAACTATTTCATTCTCATCATATAACAGCTAAACTAAACATATACCATGAATCTAGTTTAATTCAGAACAACTTCTCGAACTACGAAATGAATTAGGAAATAATATGTTTAAAACAGCATCAAAACAGAGAGTTACTTTTATTTATTTACACAATCAATTTTTGAGTAACCATCCCTGGAGAAAGAGACCGTCCATTCATGAAAGTATTTAGCCATTGACGTTATTATAGATGTTCTGATCTTATGATTTTGTTGCTTATTTAGCGATGCAAGTTGATTATTGATTCCTTGCCATAAATAAAGCACAGTATTGTATAATAAAGGTTTTCTCCTGCTGGGCCAGATGAAGTTTCATTTTATGTGTATATATTCATGTTTTAACACATTTTGAAGTGTAAATTTGATCATTAATGATAACAAAGGAAACACTAATGGAATCTGCGAAGCTCATATGGTGGTTATAAATCCGTCTGGTAGAATCAAACTCCTCGCAGCGATTACCTCCCCTATACTCTATGTACGTATATAAGAGGTTAATAAGGATCCAATTAATCACTGCATATTAAGAATTTATCGTATTTTACACACACATTTTGCACGAAATACTGTTGGCTTTTTTAATTGTAAAATTAAACGGCAGTGATGTTGGCGACGGTCAATTGATTCTAATATAGACCAAATGAAACTTAAGCTACACAGGTGGGAGAAAAAACATGTATTATTGTAACATAAAAAATCAACATTATCACTTAAACACTTTGCAAAGAATAGTAAATTTTAACAAAATATATATAATCTGTAAAATTTATGATATATTTTAATTTATGTTCATATTTTTGTTCATGTTTATAATAAATATTTTTTTGGTTTAAATTATTTTGTGAATGTGTTGCTTATGTTTAGTAATCAAGTAACCGGTAGATGAATACAATCCGATCATTATCTTATTGACTTAAGACGTTATTGATTAAATACTGAAGTAATTTCTTTTTAAATTATTAAAAAAAAAAAAAAACTAGCCGATTTAATTATTATTTATGGTGCTTTTGAAAATACTGAATTGTACCCCGTTTAACTTAACGTTGGAGTCAGCCCAGCTTTGGTGTGCAACACCAAAATGCTTTACCCCAGCAATGCAATTTGATGTCAACCTGCCTTTGACATCTAAATGGACTATCGCAAGGATTTTTTCTACAATGTAAACTATATTTGTTTATATATTTGTATAATGATCGGAATAAGTAAGAACTAATTTGAAATAAAGGTTATCTTGGAACATCCGCGTTTTCAGCACTTCATTTTTTAATTCGAAGGGAACGCCATATCAGAAATTGTAAATGGTCCCTTCTGATAACGATTGTTTGGATTATGCCGATTATTAGTTATTTATAAGTTCATCTTTTTGATGTTAGTTTTCTCCATTGAATAATGATGAATGTTTATAAAAATTTGCAATGTATTAATCGTATAATAATAACAGTGCGTTGCGTTATTTGATTGATTCATAAAACAATATTGGGGACCAATTACGATCGCGCGTATGATTCACTAATGTTTACATCGTATTTTCATTTGGAACTGATCCGATTTAAGAATAAAGTCTGTTTATCAGATCATTCCTTAAAATGAACCCACCAATTAACTGGAAGATGCACACGGCAGTTGTGTACATCCACATCACCATCACTTCAAACCGGGTTGTTGGTTTATGGGTCGCTAACGGATGATTACTCTTTTGTCAGAAACCTATGTCATCCTGAAAGGCAGCCGACCACGGCCTGCGATAGTTAGCTTACGTGAAATGATTGTTTTTTTATGTCAGAAAAAGGCCATGAGCGTGCCCTCAGATCCACTGAAAACGCACTCGGCTTAAATATATACCCTCCCTGACTTCCACTCTAATGCAAACATTGCATTGGACAAGGATTTAATTTGGGTGGGAGTAAGGGGTTGTAAATACATGGCGAGTACGATAGTTCCATAGTTAGGTCCGCAACTTTACGGGTCCCTTTGTGACAAACAAGAGTCACACCCCGGTAGCTTTCCATAACAAGCCAAGCACCGGTCCGGCTTATATAGTTTTGGGCCAAGGTTTTAATAGGGTTTAATAAGGGTGGGGATCATTGGAGTGTATATACATGTCAAATGCGTTATTTCCAGTATATTAGTGGGAACATTTACTGACCTCTTTCTTACACGAGTTATCCCTCGTTTAAAACTAATTCACGCCGACCAATCGTCGTAGAGTGTCGGACCGATATAGATGCTGACAAAGGGTTTATTATGGTCGGAGTTATACATCCATGCCGAATGTGTTTTTTCTAAAACGAATGTGTTGGGGCAATGTATTGACCAATTTCTGACAAACAAGAGACATCCCCAGGTAGCGACCTAGTTCTCGACAACTGCAATAGTTTACTTCTCGGGTTGACATTGTTTAGGGCCAATGTTTTAATTATGGTCGGGGTCAGTTGGGTGTAAATACATGCAGCGTGCGTTATTTTTAATAAATGGGTCGGCGTTTAAAATGGGCTCTTTCTGACAAATAAAGGTTATCACCCGGTAACGACTAACTGCAAGCCGACCACACGGTTTAATTTAGGGTTGTGGGTAGGGGATGAACATTCATATCAAGTGTTTTATTTCTAGTGAATAGGTGCGTAGGCCCTTTCCTACAAACAAATCATTGCCCGATAGCGTTCTAGTGCAAGCCGACCAGCGTCAGTTGCTTTTATGAAATTATGACGCAACTATTTTTAGGCCAAGGTTTTCATTAGGGTGTGAATCAGAAGATGAACATACATATCTAGTGCGTAATTTCAAGTGAATATGTTGGCATTGTTAATATACCTTCTCTGACACAACCAGAGTTACACTCCGGTAGTACAGAACTTTACAAAGAGACCAACAACTCCTCTAAAGAAGGGAAATAGCAAGGTCCTTGATGATGATGATGATGGTAATGATGATGATGATGATGATGGTGATAGTGTTGGTGGTGTTGTTGATGATGATGATGATGATGTTGATGATGATGATGATGATGATGCTGATGATGATGATGATGGTGATGATGATGACGACGATGACGGCGGCGGCGACGACGACGGCGGCGGCGACGACGACGACGACGATGGTGATACTGCTGATGATGATGATGATAATGATTGATGATGATGATGATGATGGTGGTGATGATGATGATGATGATGATGATGATGATGATGATGATGATGATGATGGAAGTTCGCCTCATTGTAATGACTTCGATGATACTGACTGATACTAGAAACAGCCTGTCTGGTATTAAGGGCTATTCGTATCTTTATGTTCCTTAAATCAATTTCGTTTTGACATAACAATGACGTTGCTTGTTGAACTAAGATTGCGGAAGTTTTGAGTTCAGCACGCTTCTTATCACGAAAATCACCCAATTTGTTCACATCATATCACTCTCGAACATGGCCAACGCAAAATGATAGTAAGATGACAACGTTTACAGACACATATAAGATACAATGTAATCCATTTACCGACACATATAAGATACAATGTAATTCAACTATAAAATTTATACTTTTGGGGTCTTTATATTACATAACTAAATACATGCTTTACACTTTATCGAAGTTCTTGCATATGACACCAACATAAAATCAAGAACTTCTGAAGCTATCACAATGTTGTTTCGTGTACAATTGTTCGATCTTAAATTAATTAATACACGATTAACTTGTTATTCGTTACAGTTAGTAATAACAAGATTCAAGATGCATGCCAAACAAGGTTTTGCTGCAGGAAAACTTGCAGGTCCAGAAACATTTATATAAAGGCATTTCAAGTGCATTGACTAAAATTACTCAACTTAAGTCTGGATTGATCATGATCGTGCGAATAAGCCATGTCGTAAACAACCGCTTCAAAGTCCACTTGTTTTTTATGTAAGGTTAATGTCCAATTTGCCTATTATACAATGCAAGCCGATACATTTAAAACGACATTTTATATAACATCATCATTAAAGCTGGGGTCAACGCGTATGAACGGTCAGTGCAAAGCATTGGGGGGGGGTATTAACCGGTGGACAGTATACCAAACCTATTTACTCACTCATAATTGAAGAAACACCAGAGAAACAGAAATACAACTTGTTTAGGCTTGCCGAAAAAAGAATAAGTGCATGCATTACATGACTCCCTTCTTATAAACAAGATTTCAAAAATTAAAATCATATAGTACACATTCCAGATCATCGTAATGCATCTCAAGAAGAAGTAGTATTGTAGGATGTTCAGTGTCGCGTCATTCTTAGTTCGGCGTAAGCTTAGTTCATTATAAGTGCCATTACTATGGGACTCCTCCATTAATAAAGAGTCTAATGTGAACATTGTTTACATACATAAACATCTACCGAGTATGAAAGGTTGGGAAGCATTAACCGATGTCTACTTTTCTTGGAGTGCCAATTGTGTAGTCAAAAGTAGCTTGGGTTTCAGTACAATATAAATATACCTTTTATTAAATATCAATCACAATAAAGTTTGCAAGTAAACACTCAGCAATATGTGACATCAAGACAAATAATATTCACTTTTATCACACACAACGATTTGTATCGAATCCCTTTTGAGCACGATTGAATTGTGAATAACGGACATGTGTCGCGGCGGGCAGACGACTGTATAGACTGACGGGCGAACGGACAAACATCAGTACCCACACCTCCAAGTGTTATCATACTTATTTTTTGATCGGACGAATCTAAAATCTGCGTTCAACACAGGCGTCTTATCAATGTTCATGTTAGGTCCCTGCCTATAATTGCCAACTAAAGCAGCGATACCAACGTTGTACGACCAAAACGAATTATTTTGCGTACAAAGATGCTTATAAAACCTTTATTTATAACAGACACAATATATGAAAATGACTTTGAAAAAAAAAAGTTTATTCCTCAATTAAAACATTAAATATTTTATAAAACATGTTAAAACTGACACAAAAGTGAATATGGCTTTAACACGAATTAATTGAACGGTAAGCAAGACAACCTTAAATGTTTTAAATTAAATCAATTTTCCTACGTTATCTACCGTTATATGTACTCATTGCTCGATGTACTGAATTGTGAGCTAACGACATAACTAGCTCGGACATGTATTGAGCATTCATTCAATAACTGTATGTGTATTTATAGAAAGTAAAAACAATCTGCTCAATTTGGCTAAGTACAGAAAAAAGATAATCTTCCTATAAAACAACCAACACAATGAGAACGGAAATACTATATTGAATTTCCAAGAAGGACATAAATTATATTCTTTACTTAGTTGTCTTGCCAATGCATTTTTACGATTAAATTACTTCACACAAAAACTAGCTCGCCCTCAAAATAGTTTGATACAAATAGCTAAGACGTTAATGATTCCCACAGTATGATCAATGTTTATAATATAATGTAGTATCAAATTAAAAACATATATATATTTAGGACAAGACGGCCGTATAATTAAGGCATGCCATATTAGTACTGTGTGTGTAAATGTTAAAACCATATAAAACAGTTAAACAGTAAAAGGTACCACGATTTTAAAATGTTATAATTTCAAAACATTGTATTACTTATTTTATACTTTTGCTTTATTTTACTTCGTGTTGTCTTTGTTTGCCTTTTCATGTATCCATATCTGTATAGTGTCACGAAGTTAGCCGAGATCTTTATATGATCAGGACATATATGCGTGACATCGAATGTTCTTATTCTTCCTATAAACGTCACATTGGAGGTCAAGATAAGCCATAACTGAAACATATAAAGTAATGTGTGTCCTGATATGAACTAGTCAACATTTGAAGTAACTGAGATATGAATATAGGTAAGCTTAGTTTGTATTTAAAAAATAAATGCAATGTTATAAGTATACTTTCTTATTTAATAACTTCAATTGGCTTCATTTCGTTATTGTTATGTAGAGTTATTATAAAAGGGCAAATCATTGATATTGTTCTGACGTGACGTTGATATATTTCATGTGTTTGGTTTTCACTGGCAGCACTTTACGTGACTGGATTGGCAGGTATGCAAGCCACCATCATTGCTTTTATTTTGCTTTTTTTATCACGTATTCCTTGTAAACTGTGTGTTTCAACGGTCTACTTATCGCTTGATTTGTTTGTTTGATTTTATTTCCAGAATGCCTCGAATGTTTTTCCTGTCTTAACATTACTGATCCCAATGATTGTCGAACAACTATCCAGTGTTCTAGTGGAGAGGTATGTATATAAACATATATATTGAAAAATGAATAAGATAATCCACTTAGACTGATTGTTGCACCTATAACAGTAACAGTACAATTTAATGATTACATTAACCGTCACTGCCTTTTGTAGCTCCTTTTTTATCTTTCAAAGTCCTGCTTTCTGCAAACTGTCCAGGCTGACACCAATTTACGATACAACATGGGCTGCAAAACCAATCAGGTAAGTGTATTTCCTTTTCAATTCTTCTGCATTCTGCAATGTTAATCTGACATTCGCAAGAAGTTACACAATTTAATCACTTCACACCAATCATGTCTAGATTTTAAAACATTTGTTCGTAACAGACGTTACACGTTATTACAAAAACTATTGTTACTGAGATCATCTGGTAAGTTCTCAATTAAAATTAGTGGTTATTTATTGACTATAAGGTAATTACGTTTAGTTTTTTAAATGTTTGTATTGTATTGATTCATATGCTAAGTGCCAAACATTAATAAATCCTCCCTTATGTTACAATAATCGTTATTCACTCTATTATACAAAACGTGTTAGCATACAACCGGAAACTCTATAGTGCATTTATAGATTATGAAAAAGCATTATGAAAAGCATTTGGCATGGTCTTTCATGACGCATAATGGGTACAATTAGTTCAGTCGGGTGTAAGTTGTAGGATGCTAAATATACTAAAGTCAATCAATCAAAATGTCAAATTATATGTTAAAGATTTTGATAACAATTACTTTTCACAATTGTTTGATATTTCATTACGGGTCAAGCCAAGGAAGCCTCTTTCTCCTCTCCTATTTATTTTGTCTATTAATGATATAAATGCAAGTTTAGATTTTGAGAAGCTCAAATCACAATATATAGAAAAACTTTTCTTGCATATTTTATTGTCTGCGGATGATATAGCGCTATTTACAACATGTGCTTCAAGCTTGCCCGCCCAGTTGCATTGCATAAATACTTACTCTCGAAAATGGGCTCTACAAAAAACAAATGTTAAAAAGAATAAAGTATGTATATTTCAAAAAGGTAAGCTGCACATTATTATGTATGGTCAACACTGAACAATGAAAACATTTAAATTGTTG
Organism: Dreissena rostriformis; assembly: GCA_007657795.1. Classification (NCBI taxonomy): domain Eukaryota; kingdom Metazoa; phylum Mollusca; class Bivalvia; order Myida; family Dreissenidae; genus Dreissena; species Dreissena rostriformis. The sequence continues at coordinate 59,899 of VMBQ01002030.1, read as the reverse complement.
ACACATTTACTTACCCCTGGTATCAAATTTAATGACAACGATTTGCTAAATGAAGCTGTTAAAATCCTTTATAAGCAAGCTTTTTCGGCATAAAATCATCTCCCGTCTATATTTTATAGAGTAAAACTCGATGTACAAACACAATTCTTAATTGTTTACATGTTAGTTCTACCTATAATAAAATATGGTTTTGAAGATGTGGGGGTCTATTAAACATATAGTATACCTAACATAAGTATGTTTCTTCTTTGCGTATATAAACTACACAGGTCCGTTGATTTGAATAGTGCCCGGAAAAGTTGCGCGCGCATCTAAAAGTGCCCGCTAGAATGTTGTGCAAGTTTCACAACGCAAATATATTTCGGTTACAGTTTCGTTGTGCGAAAACTGAATAATTATCAGTCTAACATCTATATTTTATGTTATTGAATGGTTACACACTGTTGGAATTTGTTTATTGGAATTGACATGTATTTGCTACATAATGTTCGGTATACTATAAGAAATAGAAAACCTCACTTCGGGCCCAATGGCAAGATAGTGACCAGCCAGGCAGCCCCGACAAGTATATCGACCTCAGCCTTCGGCTTTGGTCCATATACTATTCGTGGCTGCCTGGCTGGTCACTATTCTGTCATAGGGCCCTCAGTGAGGTTTTCTATTTCTTATTTGGTTGACATTACCTAGTATCTGTAAAGAAAGGGCATTTACATGTTTGTGTAAAATTATAAATTCGCCAAACTAACTTATAAGATATATGAATGATGAGAAAAGCACAAATAATACGTTTGCTTACTAACACCAATTTAAAACTATGCTAGACAAACTCTATTAAAGACCTTATTGATACTCAGCCTTTAGCTATATAATACATGAACACGTTAACTTAACATACCGTTATCAATACGCTTATTCATGACCTGATATAATAAATTCCGAGGTTAATTAGATTAGTATGTTAAATTAAAAAAAGGATTATGCATTTGAAAAATATATTGAGTGTGTTGATAATGATTGTCATAGAAAAGCTCTGACAAGATTTAGAATATATATAGAATAAGTACCCACTCATTAGAAATTGAAAATGGTAGATACAATAACATTGCGAGAGAAAACAGGAACTGCACATTGTGTAAGAGTAACATGGTTGAATCAGAAAATTACTTCTTATCTATATGTACGCGTAACTATCGTGATTAAAGAATTAAGTATAAAGTTAACAAATCATTTTATACTGTCAACACGTTCACATCTATGATGTCCTGTACTAATAGTAGACAATTCAGGAATATTTATATATTTATTTACAATACTATGTTAAACAGAAATTATTATCTTGCAAGTTAGTTACATTGTTGTAGCTTGACAACACTCACGATGTCAACCATTTTGTTATTAGTTATTTATGTATTAATTTAAGTTTCTATTTATGTGGTATTTGGTTGAGTATTTCATTTGTATGGTCGTCCTTGTGTATATGTGTTTAGTATGTCGCCAAAGACATATAATTGCTGAGTCTGCAAATAAACTGACACTGCAGCGGAAACTGTTATTGCATTGTGTTACATAATCGCTAAGAACCTGTATTGGATATACTTATATTGCATACAACGCTATTTTTTTAATGAGAAATTTGATCGTAACAATTAATACATTACACACTGCAATAATTATTACGGTTGTACCGTTTTGATTCATTACATTTTTCAATAACACATATACGTTCACCAAATTTCAGCTATGCAGCTCGTCCGCTGTTAGCACTCATGCAATCGTTGGGCGCTCCTTTGCAACCAGACAACAGTACAGTTGCCATGAATGTTGCAGCACCGACAACTGTAATGCACACATATGCGCTCATGGAAAACGTACGGAAATAATGATTGCTGTATACTTATACATATTCGTTTAATTGGAGTCATACATCTTATTAAAACCAGATCACAATTTAATTGTTACCATAAACTTATCAATTAAACTTTTGGTTCCATAACTTATAATATGTACCATCTTGAGCGCAACTATTTTCATACACCAGCCTCTGAGTGCAACGATGACGCATCAATCGACTGTGCTAGGATGAACTCCATATTTAACGTCTGTGCCGACGTTCATCATGCCAAAATCACATGTCCAAAGTTCTGTGGGTTGTGTCAGCTCGGTAAGAATACATTCATTTAAATATACTCTGTTATTTCACTAAAATATATACCGTAAAGCAATATCAGTGCAGTATTTTAATCAAACAGATATTTTAATGTAAATAAGGTCTCACTTTTTTGTAATATCGTTAAAGTTTTGCAAGTTGGACATCTAGACACTTATCAATTTTGTACGTTTTGATTGATGTTTAACATTGGACTTAACCGGGCTAGGCAATGCTGACAAAATTAATTAAATTAATTGCAAGCATATATATCTGTCATTTAGTGGACGGCAACTGGGCAGACTGGAGCGCCTGGTCTACATGCAGTGTCACCTGTGCGAGCGGAACTGAGACACGTTCGCGCACGTGTACAAATCCGGCGCCTCTCAATGGTGGTCTCAACTGTGGTGGTCAAGATGTTAATTCGAAAGTGTGCACAATGCAGCCTTGTCCAGGTACAATAGTTATTTTTTAAAGCTAGTATGTGTGTTACTATCAGCGTACAATTTGGCATACTCTAATTTCTTCATATTTTGCAGTACATGGTAACTGGACGAGTTGGTCTGTGTGGTCGATTTGCTCTGTATCATGTGATGTTGGGCTACGGAAGAGATCGAGGACATGCACCAATCCCAAACCAGACCCGTTTGGGGACTATTGTGTCGGTGATTCTAGCGAGTATGCTGTTTGCCAAAACCAACCCTGCGTGAGCCCAGGTACAAATATTCCTTAAAGTTATTGTCTAATATGTTAGAATGTTTTATCATGAATTCATATTTGCTTGAGACGAGAAAAAAAGTAATCTAAAATTAATGTTTAATTAATTGTCTCGTACTAGTTCATGGACAATGGTCAGATTGGTCGACATGGTCGAGTTGTTCTGTCAGCTGCGATGGCGGACTTCGGAACCGATCCCGAACATGCGACAATCCTAGACCAAATGCATATGGCAACGCATGTTCCGGGGATTATCTTGAGTACACCATATGTCTAAATGACCCCTGTGGTACCAGAAGTAAGCACGAGTTATTGTTGTCAGGGGCTGTCGTTGAAATGAAACCTCCTGTATAATCTTAATATTTTGTGTTACTGTTATTGTTATTGAAGTATATTTAAATATGAAAACGATTAAAACCATTGATTTATATTGTAACGTATTGCTTACAGATGGCGGTTGGTCCAGTTGGGGTTCATGGCAGAGCTGTTCCGTCACGTGTGGAGAGGGTCTTAAGCTCAGGGACAGAACCTGCTCCAACCCGAGTCCGTCCGCCTATGGCAAGGACTGTCCGGGAAACTCCGAGTCGTTTGCTGTGTGCGTAAATACACCATGTGAGTATATGTGAAGTAGTTTTAGATACCGTAAAATCCCAATTAAAATTTCAGCTATCGTTACTAACCGATAATGTTCAGAATTAAGAAATGTTTACGCAAATAAAGTTAAAACTAACGAACGTATAATGTTAAGATTAGAGGTCATGTTGTTTTTGTACTTAAAATTAACTCAGCCGTGGCCTGATTTAAAATATTCGGTCCACCATTAGTTTAACCAACTTACAAACAATTAAATATATATGATACTATGTACGTGTAAGTAAGCATGTCATAACTGGCTAATCCGTTCACTGATCTTATTAGATGTGAAATCAAATATTATGAAAGTATCTCGCCATGTAAATTGGAATTTAAGGAATACATTGAAGGAATACATACAGGGTAGCTGTTGCCTTTTGGTAACTGATTGAATCTTATTTCAAGAGAAGTTTTAAAAACAAATAATATTTTTACGATTGGCGAAAATATACTTTTTTTCCACATTTACCGAAAGCAACACGTTTTCGTTTTATTTTAATGTTAAATGCTTTGAGCATGTCTACCAGATAACATTAATAAGTTAAAATACGCGCAAGTAGCTTAAACGTCACACGTTCGTGAAATCTAACTGTTATTAAAATGACTTCATTATTGATGCATTTTTTTTCGTAAATAATGCGGGGGGGGGGAATGGAACATAATGTGTGCGTCGCTTTAGCTAAATTATTGTTGAGTATTTTTTTATGTTAACATGTGTTTTGAATATTTAAACGTATAGACAGGTATCAAAGTATTTAATGACACTTGTAAACCGATATTATAAATATTTTCGCGTTCTTTTCCTTATATTGCAAAACAGTCATTTATTTTTTATTTTTACTGTGATACCAAATTTTCCTTCACCAATAAGATAGAATATCTTATATAAAGCTAATAAATACTCATGGTATTAATCGGACAAATTAAATGTATACGCAGCACACTAACAAAGAAAATAGTCCGGTGCGTATGCGTTTATTATCGAACATAAAGTGCGTGAAGTTGGCTCGCCGTTCGACTTTCGTCATTAGCACAACATTCAAATTACCGAATGTTGTGCCGACTCGGCATTCCAGCTAGACATTCAGCTTGACATTCAAATAACCGAATGTTGTGCCGGCTCGGCATTCCAGCTCGACATTCAGCTTGACATTCAAATTACCGAATGTTGAGCTGGAACGGCATTCCAGCTCGTCATTCAGCTCGACATTCGGATAAAGTGTTGTACAATTATTTTTTAATGTTGTGCTGGCACGGAATTCCATCTCGACATTCAGCTCGACATCCAAACCGAGTGTTGTGCCGGCACGGCATTCCAGCTCGACATTCAGCTCGACATGCAAACCGAATGTTGTGCTGGCACGACATTCCAGCTCGACATTCAGCTCGACATTCAATCCGAATGTTGTGCCGGCTCGGAATTCCAGCTCGACTTTCAGCTCGACATCCAAACCGAATGTTATGCCGGCTCGGAATTCCAGCTCGACATTCAGCTCGACATTCAAACCGAATGTTGTTCTGGCACGGCATTCCAGCTCGACATTCAGCTCGACATTAAATCCGAATGTTGTGCCGGCTCGGCATTCCAGCTCGACATTCAGCTCGACTTTAAAACCGAATGTTGTGCCGGCTCGGCATTCCAGCTCGACATTCAGCTCGACATTCACACAGAATGTTGTGCTGGCATGGCATTCCAGCTCGTCATTCAGCTCGACATTCGGAAATAGTGTTGTACACTGATTTTTGAATGTCGATCTGGCACGGCATTCCAGCTCAACATTCAGCTCGATATTCACACCGAATGTTGTGCTGGCACGGCATTCCAGCTCGTCATTCAGCTCGACATTCGGATATAGTGTTGTACAATTATTTTTGAATGTCGAGCTAGCACGGCATTCCAGCTCGTCATTCAGCACGACATTCGGATATAATGTTGTACAGTTATTTTTGCATGTTGTTCTGGCACGGCATTCCAGCTCGTCATTCAGCTCGAGATTCGGATAAACCGTTGTATAATTATTTTTGAATGTCGAGCTTGCACGGCATTCCAGCTCGTCATTCCGATCGACATTCGAATAAAGTGTTGTACAATTATTTTTGAACGTTGAGCTGGCACGGCATTCCAGCTCGTCATTCAGCTCGACATTCAAACCGAATGTTGTGCTGGCACGGCATTCCAGCTGGACATTCAGCTCGACATTCAAACCGAATGTTGAGCTGGCACGGCATTCCAGCTCGACATTCAGCTCGACATTCAAACCGAATGTTGTGCTTGCACGGCATTCCAGCTCGACATTCAGCTCGACATTCAAATCGAATGTTGTGCTGCGCGGCATTCAAGCTCGCATTCAACTCGACATTCGAATATAGTGTTGTACAATTAGTTTTGAATGTCGAGCTGGCACGGCATTCCAACTCGTCATTGAGCTCGAAATTCGGATATAGTGTTGTACAATTGTTTTTGAATTTTGTGCTGGCACGGTATTCCAGCTCGTCATTCAGCTCGACGTTCGGATATAGTGTTGTACAATTATTTTTGAATGTTGTGCTGGCACGGCATTCCAGCTCAACATTCAGCTCGACATTCAAATCGAATGTTGTGCTGGCACGGCATTCCAGCTCGACATTCAGCTCGACATTAGGATATAGTGTTGTACAATTATTTTTTAATGTTGTGCTGGCAGGGCATTCCAGCTCGTCATTCAGCTCGACATTCAAACCGAATGTTGACCTGGCACGGCATTCCAGTTCGACATTCAGCTCGGCATTCAAACCGAATGTTGTGTTGGCACGGCATTCCAGTTCGTCATTCAGCTCGACATTCGGATATAGTGTTGTACAATTATTTTTGAATGTCGAGCTAGCACGGCATTCCAGCTCGTCATTCAGCTCGACATTCGGATATAATGTTGTACAATTTTTTTTGAATGTTGTTCTGGCACGGCATTCCAGCTCGTCATTCAGCTCGAGATTCGGATAAAGTGTTGTATATTTATTTTTGAATGTCGAGCTTGCACGGCATTCCAGCTCGTCATTCCGATCGACATTCGGATATAGTGTTGTACAATTATTTTTGAACGTTGAGCTGGCACGGCATTCCAGCTCGTCATTCAGCTCGACATTCAAACCGAATGTTGTGCTGGCACGGCATTCCAGCTCGACATTCAGCTCGACATTCAAATCGAATGTTGTGCTGCGCGGCATTCCAGCTCGCATTCAACTCGACATTCGAATATAGTGTTGGACAATTAGTTTTGAATGTCGAGCTGGCACGGCATTACAGCTCGTCATTGAGCTCGAAATTCGGATATAGTGTTGTACCATTATTTTTGAATGTTGTGCTGGCACGGTATTCCAGCTCGTCATTCAGCTCGACATTCGGATATAGTGTTGTACAATTATGTTTGAATGTTGTGCTGGCAAGGCATTCCGGCTCGTCATTCAGCTCGACATTCGGATAAAGTGTTGTACAATTATTTTTGAATGTTGCGCTGGCACGGCATTCCAGGTCGACATTCAGCTCGACATTCAAACCGAATGTTGTGCTGGCACGGCATTCCAGCTCGTCAGTCAGCTCGACATTCAGATGTAGTGTTGTACACTGATTTTTCAATGTCAAGCTGGCACGGCATTCCAGCTCGTCATTCAGCTCGACATTCGGATATAGTTTTGTAAAATTATTTTTGAATGTCGAGCTGGCATGGCATTCCAGCCCGTTATTCAGCTCGACATTCGGATATAGTGTTGTACAATTATTTTTGAATGTTGAGGTGGCACGGCATTCCAGCTCGTCATTCAGCTGGACATTCGGATATAGTGTTGTAAAATTATTTTTGAATGTCGGGCTGGCACGGCATTCCAGCTCGTCATTCAGCTCGACATTCGGAGACAGTGCTTTATTCACATTATCGAATGTTGAGCTGGCACGGCATTCCAGCTCGTCATTCAGCTTGACATTCGGATTAAGTGTTGTACAATTATTTTTTAATGTTGTGCTGGCACGGCGTTCCAGCTCGACATTCAGCTCGACATTCAAACCGAATGTTGTGCTGGCACGGCATTCCAGCTCCACATTCAGCTCGACATTCAAACCAAATGTTGTGCTGGCATGGCATTCCAGCTCGACATTCAACTCGCCTTTCAAACCGAATGTTGTGCTTGCACGGCATTCCAGCTCGTCATTCGTCTCGACATTCGGAAATAGTGTTGTATAATTATTTTTGAAGCTTGTGCTGGCACGGCATTCCAGCTCGTCATTCAGCTCGACATTCAAACCGAATGTTTAGCTGGCACGGCATTCCTGCTGGACATTGAGCTCGACATTCAAACCGAATGTTGTGCTGGCAAGGCAATCCAGCTCGTCATTCAGCTCGACATTCGGATATTGTGTTGTACAATTATTTTTGAATGTCGGGCTGGCAAAACATTCCAGCTCGTCATTTAGCTCGACATTCGGATATAGTGTTGTACAATTATTTTTGAATGTTGTGCTGGCACGGCATTGCAGCTCGTCATTCAGCTCGACATTCGGATATAGTCTTGTACAATTATTTGTGAATGTTGTGCTGGCACGGCATTCCAGCTCGTCATTGAGCTTGACATTCGGTTATAGTGTTGTACAATTATTTTTGAATGTTTAGCCGGCACGGCATTCCATCTCGACATTGGGATATAGTGTTGTACAATTATTTTTGAATGTCGAGCTGGCACGGCATTCCCACTCGTCTTTCAGATCGACATTCGGAGACAGTGCTTTATTCACATTATCGAATGTTGAGCTGGCACGGCATTCAAGCTCGTTATTCAGCTCGACATCCGGATATAGTGTTGTACAATTATTTTTGAATGTTGTGCTGGCACGGCATTGCAGCTCGACATTCAGCTCGACATTGGAACCGAATGTTGTGCTGGCACGGCATTCCAGCTCGACATTCAGCTCGACATTCAAACCGAATGTTGTGCTGGCACGGCATTCCAGCTCGACAATCAGCTCGACATTCCAACCGAATGTTGTGCTGGCACGGCATTCCAGCTCGTCATTCAGCTTGACATTCGGATATAGTGATGTACACTGATTTCTGAATGTCGAGCTGGCACGGTATTCCAGCTTGTCATTCAGCTCGACATTCGGATATAGTGTTGTACAATTATTATTGAATGTCGAGCTGGCACGGCATTCCAGCTCGTCATTTAGCTCGACATTCGGATATAGTGTTGTACAATTATTTTTGAATGTTGAGCCGGCACGGCATTCCAGCTCGTCATTCAGCTCGACATTGGGATATAGTGTTGTACAATTATTTTTGAATGTCGAGCCGGCACGGCATTCCAGCTCGTCATTCAGCTCGACATTCGGAGTTATTGGTGTACGCTTATTTTCAAATGTTGTGGCGGTACGGCATACCAGCTTGTCCTTCAGCTCTACATTCGGAGACAGTAGTTTATTCTCATAATCGAATGTTGAGCTGGCACGTCATTCCAGCTCGACATGCAATTACACATTCGGAGATAGTGTTGTGCACTTACTTTCGAATGTTGTGCCGTCAATTTGCAGAAGTGACTCTATTTAACCAGCCTGATCATATGAGTATTGTAGGCTATCTTGCTTAGCAAACACACTTTCTGACATAGATCTTCTCTCATTACACCAGGGATCATTTCCATACATGCACAAGAGTCACGAACGACAACTCTTTGAGATTGCGTCCAATTCATTTGGTTTTTGTTCTGTCAAGCCTTCATAGAGAAATTATCTTAGTTATTCTAGAATCAAACATCTACATGAAAATGTTTCATAATTTATTACACATTTCCAGAAACTGCCAAGTGACATAAAACGAAAAACTAAACTTCAAAGTATTAATCACCAACAGTAAGACTTTTTTTATTTGATTGAAGAAAGAGTTGCGTTTATATTGAAATGTTCTTTCAATTTCAGCACATGCAACTGTTAATAGACCAAAGGTCTCATTCTTAAAAAATACACCATAAATCACCATAAATGTAGATGTTTGATTCTATAATAACTAAGATAATTTCTCTATGAAGGCTGGAAAGCACAAAAACCAAATGCATCGGACGCAATCTCAAAGACAAAGCGTTGCCGTTCGTGACTCTTATGCATGTATGGAAATGATCCCTGATGTTATGAGAGTATATCTATGTCAGAAAGTGTGTTTGCTAAGCAAGATAGCCTACAATACTCATATGATCAGGCTGGTTAAATAGAGTCATTTCTACAAATTGACGGCACAATGTTCGAAAATTAGTGTACAACACTATTTTCAAATGTGTAATTGCATGTCGAGCTGGAATGACGTGCCAGCTTAACATTCGATTATGAGAATAAACTACTGTCTCCGAATAACGAGATGAAAGACGACCTGGAATGCCGTGCCGGCACAACATTTGAAAATAAGCGTACAACAATAACTCCGAGTGTCGTGCCAGCTCGACATTTCAAAAATAATTGTACAACACTATATCCAAATGTCGAGCTGAATGACGAGCTGGAATACCGTGGCAGAACAACATTCGGTTTGAATGTCGAGCTGAATGTCGAGCTGGAATGCCGTGCCTGCACAATATTCGGTTTGAATGTCGAGCTGAATGTCGAGCTGGAATGCCGTGCCAGCACATCATTCGGTTTCAATGTCGAGCTGAATGAAGAGCTGGAATGCCGTGCAAGCACAACATTCGGTTTGAATATCGAGCTGAATGACGAGCTGGAATGCCGTGCCAGCTCAACATTCAAAAATAATTGTACAACACTATATTCGAATGTCGAGCTGAATGACGAGCTGGAATGCCGTGCCAGCTCGACGTTCAAAAATAATTGTACAACACTATATCCAAATGTTGAACTGAATGACGAGCTGGAATGCCGTGCCAGCTCGACATTTAAAAATCAGTGTACAACACTATATCCGAATGTCGAGCTGAATGACGAGCTGGAATGAAGTGCCAGCTCAAAATTAAAAAATAATTGTACAACACTATATCCGAATGTCGAGCTGAATTACGAGCTGGAATGCCGTGCCAGCACAACATTCAAAATTAATTGTACAACACTTCATCCGAATGTCGAGCTAAATGACGAGCTGGAATGCCGTGCCAGCTCAACATTCAAAAATAGTTGTACAACACTATATCCGAATGTCGCGCTGAATGACGAGCTGGAATGCCTTGCCAGCTCAACATTAAAAAATAATTGTGTAACACTATATCCGATGTCGAGCTGAATGACGAGCTGGAATGCCGTGCCAGCTCAACATTCAAAAATAATTGTACAACACTATATCCGAATGTCGAGCTAAATGTCGATCTGGAATGCCGTGCCAGCACAACATTCGGTTTGAATGTCAAGCTAAATGTCGAGCTGGAAAGCCGTGCCAGCACAACATTCGGTTTGAATGTCGAGCTGAATGTCGAGCTGGAATGCCGAGCCGGCACAACATTCGGTAAATGAATGTTGTGCTAATGTCGAACGTCGAACGGCGAGCCAACTTCACGCACTTTCGAACATTTACTGTTTCGTTTTCGAATCATTTGCACCAATACGTGTTGAATGCTACTAAAAGTTGTATAAAAAAGCTGCGCTCAGAAGGTGTGATAATCATAAGTGGAAATAAGAATGGTTGCATCTATTAATTTCGATTTTATGGTACAGTGAATATCTCAAACATTAGAACGGGACACTGAAGTTCAGGAAAAATTCGTTTGTGAATGTCAAATCAAGTAACTATAGCAATTATTATGCGATTATTATACGTGTACAAATATAGTAAATGCACGAGGACACTGTATTGATTTACATTTTTTCTAAATTATTTAAACATTGTATGTATATAGTTATGAACGTTCTACAGATTTATATCAAGATATTTATTGGCATTTATTAATGTATGCATATATTGATTAAAACAGATTGTATGAATGTTGGGCGACAGGTGTTTGGTAATAATACGCCTTTACAAATATGTATTTCTTTCTGGTACAATTGGACTTAAGACAATACTCACCATTGATTGAATTCATGATCGATCCATCGATAATTTTGGCGTGTGTATACACTGGTTTAAAAGGTGCCTCACGATTTCCTCTGAGGATATCTTAGTTTTCATGAAAAAGAAACCGTCACATGTCATATATTGTATTACAGGTACCGTAGTTATGTTCAACGCTCACGGCATCCACGTTTTGTCCAACAACGTCATGTCATTTCCAACAGTGATCTTTAACGAAGGGAATGCGTACAATAACAACACTGGGCACTTCATCGCTCCTGTGGACGGCATCTATTACTTCGTTGTCCAAATATGTACTCAACAGTCATACCCTGTTATGTTCTACATATACCAAGGCGATTCAAGCATGAACGGAGCGACGCTTTTGCTAACCACTTATCAAGTAACGACTGCCTCGCAATCATGTCATTCGAGATCCACGTCTGTGAAGCTGCGCCAGAATGAGCACGTGTGGGTGTTAGCGACGACAGATTATGGCGACACATATTTCTATGTATCTTCAGCACAGAGTTGGAACATGTTTATTGGTATGCTGATTCAAGAAATATGATAAATATGAAAACGTTACTTCTTCCTGTTTTTTATGTGCTTAACGATTGTGGTTTCCTTAAATACTGCATCACACTGAATAAATAAAAGAATACACCTATAATCCAATTGAAGCAAAGTGTTACAGGTTTGATGAAAAATGGATTTATATGATTATATACATAAAACATTTTCCACTGAACAGCATTTGCATAAAAATGTTTTGTATATTATATTTAATTCTGACTCAACAATATATTGTTAAATTCGCCTATAATTAGAGCTGAACAATGCAGATAAAAACGCAATGTACAGTTCCTGATAATATAAGCATCACCTTTTTAAAATTAATTATAATACTATCTAAATAATATGAAAGTCAGGTCCACAGTATCTAAGTAGCAGCTGCTTCTACCCTTCATTTATACAGCAATTTCCAAAACACATAGCAGGAATTTGGTATTCGTCTAATTATCTGTTAATACCATGAAATACCACATTGTATTGTATTGCCGGCGAAAAGTCAATCACTTGTAATAAGTCCATATCTCGCAACGAATAATAAAATAAAATGAACGTCATTTGAAATTATGCAAAGTCAATTAAAAAGAGTAATTGCGGGAGGAAAAAACAAGAATGAAACATAAACGCTTAAATTAATCATCAAACTTGATAGACTCGAGAGTCATTCGCAAATAAACAATTTGCGTGTTCACGGGATAGAAGGGCGTGTAAGGGAAAGCTGTGAAGAAACCGAATAGAAGATGCGTAGTTTTGTTTTCAATACCACTTGACGAAAAGATAAAAATATCATCATCATCAACATCCACATCATCTTCACCATTATTGACAACAACAATATAAATACAAACAATACCATTATCATAATGTAGCGTTATTCGGTGACACAAGAAAGTACATAAGTCGACGAAGTTTTTAATAAGATTTAGTTTGCTCTTTAAAACGAACGCTTTCCAAAGTCCACACAATAGTCTTATCAATAAGATACATGCAAGGCCTAACGCCCCGCCACAACAAGAAGGTGTGTGTCCTATATTTCCGGCTGTCTGAAAGTGTTCTGACCTACTTTCTGAAGAGAATATGTTAATAAACATTGAAACACTCGATGGTGACGTGTGCAACACTTCCGAAGGGGACTTTGACATATTTATCGTAGCTTCATCTATTCGAGACTATCAAACCACACATCAAATAATGCCCTCAGCAATTTGATAAGTTTTTAAATCCGTTGAAAAACGTTCTTTACAGTAAACCGGTGGAACAAATGGGTTAGATAATCTTAAAATATAAGAGCTTCGTATACTTTGTTCGTGTGTTTAATACATACGTTTACTGTAAGTTACCGTATTTGTTATAGTTTCTATGGAAGTTTGTGTTGTTAAACATGAACATAAATTGTAGTAGGATGGTAATTCCTAATGTCGGTTTAACTGTTGCATTACATATTTCATGAATGATGTGAACTTCATCATAGTCTTTACTATGTACAATACTTGAATGCGCAGTTAGTAGAGCGCTGGACTACTGAGGATCGCGGATTCGATTCCTTGCCCCATAATTTGGGATGTGATTGGCCATGTAATCCTTTCTACCTCCACCTGCATATTACCTCTGATTCAATTAGGACATTTATCAGGTACCGGCATGAGTATGTGCAATACGTTCTACTTATTAAGTATTCATTCACATATGATCTCAGTTTTGCTAATCACGCAAACATGGAAAAGATGCACGTATGTCAACAAGCATAATGTTGATGTAATTTAAACGGCGTTCATACTAATTGTAGAAATAGTTTACCCCAAGTAACTTGTGTTCATGAGTAATTTCCGACTGGATGGTTCAATTTATTTCACCTGAAGATCATTTTATAACCGATTGTATATCGCAAAGCGTAGAGGGTACATTCATTCTACATAATTATATGGGGTATCGAGTTTCATCATAAGAAACGCCCGCTGTTGATGGATAAATAGAGAATATATGGTTGGTGACTTTTGATATCATGTGATATCAGACGAGGCCGATATGGCGTAGGAANCTATGTTGTGATTGTTGACCTGAGTGTGTGGTGACCATACGGGGGAAGCATATTCAAGTTGGGGACGTACTAGTGTTTGAAATTATAGTGTTTTGACCTTTTCATGTTTTGTCTTGATGTTACGTTTGAGGAAACCTAATGTTTTGTTTGCATTCGTTGTGATCCTGGAGATGTGTGTGTTCCAACTTAAATCATGGCAAATGTCAACACCAAGGTATTTTGCATCTTTAACTGGGGATAAGGTTTGACCGTGGAGCTTGTAAGGGAACTCAATGGGCTTACGATTCCGTGTGACATGGAGAACCTGGCACTTGCTAGGATTAAACTCCATGTCCCATAACTCTTCCCATTTCTCTAGTTTACGAAGATCGTTTTGTAACGTTTGGCAGTCTGCCTCGGATGTCACTGTAAGGTAGGTGGCAGTGTCATCCGCAAATAGGCGTACTTGGGGTGTAACCAGGGAAAGGAGGTCATTGATATATAGAAGGAAGAGGAGAGGGCCGAGGACAGATCCCTGTGGGACTCCAGAGGTAACTGGGACTTGGTCAGACTTAGTGCCATCTACTACAACTGATTGGGATATGCCAATTAGGAAGGACTGGATCCAGGATATGGTCTGGTCAGAAGCACCATGTTCCTTAAGTTTATATAGTAATTTGAGGCGGTTGACTTTGTCGAAGGCTTTACTTAAATCGAGGAGGATTAAGTCGGTCTGTTTAACTGATGCAAGAGTTTTTGCTAGGTCATCGACTAACTCTACAAGCTGACTCACAGGATCGTCTTTCACGGAACCCGTGTTGCAGCTCGTAGAGTATGTCGTGTTTGGTGAAGTGTGTGGATAGGCTAGATGCGATAATGTGTTCTAGGAGTTTGCATAGAACACATGTTAGTGATATGGGCCTATTGTTTGCTGGGTCGCTAGTGTCACCTTTTTTAAATTGAGGGGAGACGTTTGCCTTCGTCCAATCGGATGGGAGTTGACCAGAGTCTAAGGATTTTTTAAATATTAGTGACACTAGGTCAAGGATCTCATGCCGGAGTTCCTTGAGGACAATGGGTCTGATCATGTCTGGGCCGGCAGCCTTATCCACTTTAAGGTTTTCGAGTAGTTTCATGATACCTTTGGGGTCTATTACTATTTTGGGCATGGTGGGGTAAGTTGAATTTCCTAGGGTATTTCTGCATAGTTGTGATAGAGACAGAGGGGAGACTCCTGAGAAGACAGATTGGAATTGCCGGTTCAGGATGTTAGCTTTACCAAGGCTTTCTGAGATAAGGTTTCCACTTGTCTGACATTTGATTGGGGAAACACCCTGAGTGTCTTGTTTGGCATTCTTTATGACGGAATACAGCTTTTTAGTGTTGAATTTGTTGGAGTGAGTGTCTGCATGTTGTATATCAAGGATGTGCTCAATGTATAGTTCATATGACCTTTTTATTTTGGATTGAATGAGGTGTTTGATGGTTTTGAATTTCCTAGTGTAGGGCTTTTGACCTTTGTGTTTTTTTACCTTTTGGTATAGGGAGTCCCTTTTTCTGATTAGTCTTTTTATGTCTTGGGTAACCCAGGGGTGAAATCTTTTGGAGCCTACTTTTTTGATGGGGACAAATTTTTTAGATAATTTCCTGGATAAGGGCCTTAAATTGGTTCCAGAGTTCATCCACAGATGAGGTCTCTGCATTTTGGAGGATGTTGACTTTGGAGGTTTTGATGAAGGATTTGAAGTCATCCCATTTGTCTTTCTTGAATAATGGGATTTTCCTCGGGGCTTGCCTATTTATTTGGGGTTTTAATCTGGCCTGGGCGATAACTATGTCATGGTCGGAGATGCCTGCTTGGACATTTACATGGCTGACTAATGTTGGGTTGGAAGTTAGGAAGAGGTCTAGAGTATTATCATTACGGGTGGGCATGTTGACCATTTGTGTGAGGCTGTGATCATTGAAAATTTCAAGTAGCTTGTCATAAGACTGGGGAAGACTACTGTTAGGTTTGGCTATTGGGATGTGATCAGAGTCCCATGATAGTTTGGGGGTGTTAAAGTCGCCAAAGATCCATTTGGTTTCTTTAAGGGGCCTTGTGAGTTCAAGTGATCTGCCAAACTCAATTATACTCTGGAGATCATTTTCGTTTGGTCTGTAATAGGCAGCAACATACAGAGGTTTGGACATATTCATATTTATTTTGACCCATAAGATTTCACAGGGTGTGTCGAGTTGTTGCTGTACTGAAGACGTAAATTTATTTTTGATCAGGATAAATTACTCCACCTTTTTTCCTGTCATTACGGTAGGGGGTGTAGCCTAGTGAGGATGGGAAGATTTCACTTGTGAGGTGGTCATTATTTAACCAGGACTCGGTACCTACAACAATATCAGGGTTGTGGGTATCGAGTAGGACGTGGAACTCCTGTATTTTGTTAACAATAGATTGACAACTTAAGTACAAGACCTTAAGGTTGGCATAGGGTGAGCTTTTAGATTTTACCTTGCTTTTTATTTTAACAGGAGTTTGATTTTCATGGGGTAGTGACGTGAAGCTATTTCGTTGACTGATGGGGGAGCTAGAGGTGCTGGATATGTTTGATATGTTTATGGAGTCGCAGTGGGTGCACATCCACGAGAACGAGACGTCCAGATTTAGAAGGTGATTGTATGTGTTGTCTCCATCACCTTGGCATGCAATATGGTGCCAGGTTTGAAATTCGTCACACTCAAGGTCTTGATCAGAGTCTAGGACATTAATGCCACAGCTTTCACATGGATAACTGGGCACTGGACCTGGATTAAGCTCAATGTCTGCTGAGAGGGATAGTAGAAGTTGGCTCAAATAGGCTAGGGAAGAATAACACTGAGGTTTTACACGGGCATTTAACATGCTTGACTTTTTTAATCGTATGAATAATGACCACAAACCCATAAAACGATGTGTAACCAGGTGGTTTGGCCTAATGAGAGGGCGTGGTTGGGTAGTGTCCAGCTCTTTTGGGTTCATAAATACCCTAAGAACTACTGACAATACTGAAAGGGCAACTGAAATACCTGTAAACATGATTATAAACTTACGTGATTATTACAGGAAGTTTACTTCCGGAAGTTTGGCGGAAAAATATGGCGGTGTCAGGGTACGTATCACCTAGTCAAAATAGGCGTGTGAAAAAGTGTAGAATTTACCTTTTCAGGGGAATTTCTCTGCTTTGTGAGTGGGAATAATCTCACATACATGTATTCATATATTTACCGATAATAACCAATAAAATATAAGATGATAGCTTGAAACAGTAGTTTGCAGTAAAATGTTCTTCAGTCAGAGGAAGACGTGTTAGTAACCAACGCATGCGCACCATGATGGATTAATTGCTGTATGACTGACAAAATAAATGAACACAATTGGGAAATCCCAACATAAGTTGACTGCCCGTGTGACCACTGATCTGCATAATATCCGTGGGAGAGCATCCGGAATCCCGCAGCTTCTGCACCATATGTTTCCTGGCCGAGTGGTTTGTAAGTTTCATTTATAAATATATAAAAATGAATCGCGCACTGTTCAATATTGTTAAAAAATAAGTCACCCGCGGTACAAAATTTGAAAAAATGAGTCGCTCACTGTTCAAAATTGTGGAAAAAAATAGTCATGCACTGTTCATTCAAAATTGTGGAAAAATGAGTCGTACACTGTTCAAATTGTGAAAAAATTAGTCACGCGCTGTACATAATTTGAAAAAAAAAGAGTCGCTCAGTGTTCAAAATTGTGGAAAAAAAATAGTCATGCACTGTTCATTCAAATTTGTTGAAATATGAGTCGCGCACTGTTCAAAATTGTGAAAAAATGAGTCGCGCACTGTTCAAAATTGTGAACAAATTAGTAACGCACTGTACACAATTTGAAAAATGAGTTGCGTCCTGTTTAAAATTGGGAAAAAATGAGTCACGCGCTGTTCATTCAAAATTGAGAAAAAATGAGTCGCGAACTCTTCAAATTGTGAAAAAAATGAGTCGCGCACTGTTCAAAACACGCAATTTGAAAAACAAATAATCACGCACTGTTCAAAATTGGGGACAAAAAGAGTTGCGCACTGTTCAATATTGTTAAAAAATAAGTCATGCGCTGTACAAAATTTGAAAAAAAAGGTCACGCGCTGTACAAAATTTGAAAAAATAAGCCACGCGCTGTACAAAATTTGAAAAAATAAGTCACGCACTGTACAAAATTTGAAAAAATGAGTCGCGCACTGTTCAAAATTGGGAAAAAAATTAGTCACGCACTGTTTATTCAAAATTGTGGGAAAACGCCTATTCCCTTAATAAGCAAAAAAGTCCTGAGTCTATAATAAAAATATTTTAAGTTTCAAGAAATGCTTAATATATTTTTTTATATAAATTGGTGTTTATACATTTTCATTTTGTAATATTAATATTGTGTCTATTATTATTAATAAAGTTGTAATTTGTTCAAGTTGTGCCCTAAAAATGATATTAATAAACTCTATTTTGAAATTTTATCTTATTTAATTTATTATAATAATGTTTTTCTTTTAATTGCAGAAAGTTGCGACCACACATTCCATGGGTCATGATATCTACCTGAATTCTTGGCGGCACTGTTCTACCATCGTCAGTTGCACTGGTCTAAGTCTTTCTCTACCTCTTAACCAACTCAAGATAACTACCCCCCTGCATCCTGACACAGCTTCATCCTTCACATCAACCCATCTAAAAAAAATGTCGGAATGGTAATACTTTTTTGTTGACAAATTTATTTGTGAGAGTATTTTTTTTTATGTTATTGTTTTATCTTCGCATGTTTAACATATATTTATAATATAACTCTAAATTTAACTATATAGTTTAATACACATTTATAGATCTAGAATTTTATTAGTAAAGCAGTTGTGCGATGAGTGTGTGATGATGTTTTTTTCTAAAGGCTTCTTTATTTCATTTTCAGGTTGTCTACACAAATTTCCTGTGTGGGTGTGGAGACAGAACCATTTTTTATGTGCAATTTTAAATTTCAGACACTTAAAAATTGAAATTTTTATGTATTATTAGGCATGACAGGTATTAACAAAGCATCTCAATCGAAAATTAAGTATTTTACTTTGTCAATATTAATTCATTCTGTATGATATTCACCTGTTGCCTTGCTTTTTTATAAGAATGCCACAAAAAAGGAAAGCAATGTAAAGTATTAGTTAATTTATATATTCGTTTTTTATATAATCTTAGACAAGATGTTTCGTGAATATTTGTCATAAATTCTTCTTGTGATCAAATTTGTCATGTTTTTTTTTAAATTTAAAACGTGTTAAGTCTACTGCAGTATTTGTGTAAATAGATGTTTATCATTACTGTACTGTTTAAAGTTGTGTTCATCTGGGAGCGGTATAAATTTGTATTTGTTTCATTTTTTTCCATTAATTAATGCTCATTTCATTCATATATCCCTATGGATATATACTTTATAAAGTGTTAGTTTTGTTTTTTGAAAACATACTTCTTGTTTATTAATGTATTGAATAAAATATGAATCGCTATGTTTGTTTACATTTTAACAAAATAATTTTTAAATAAACGACATTCCACGTCTACAAAAAAGTAGTTCTCAAAATGGGCGGGGCTAAAACATAGAACGTAAAAAAATTCATTGATTAAATCAAATGTGGGCGGAGTTAAAAAACGGATATTGATGGGCGGAGCTTAAAAGCGTTATCGGATGGGGTATCCGATAACACTTTAAAATATCATGTCAGCGTCTCCAATGTTAATGTGCATTATTGGCATAATAAATGTATGAACATTCTCATGTTTCAGGCTAATAGATTCCTGCAAAGCAGGTTTTAGTAATTAAACACCAAAAACATTCTTTAGAAATGGGTAAGTCTATAAACCGACATAATTTTCATAGGTCGTTCATTGCAAATGTATACTAACGTGAGATGGTTATACTCGTATCTTTATTAAATTCTTTAGAAACAAACCAAAATAATGTTTGAACGAAAAAATGAATAAAATTCATATTTAATTAAAAAAATTACAACGTGCATTGTGACTCACCATTAAGCAATGTTCTCAGATTAAGGGTCATTTGGCACTGGCTGCCCGTTAAACGTTTTCTACAGTCGTCTGCAATAATACAATTATAGTCGTTTCAGAAAGCAATTTGTATAAATATATAAAACTTGACATGTTTCTTACTCAGTCTTTTTTGTTTGTTAAATAAGATCTGCTGGTACCAGTTATGCTCATGTCGATGGTTGTGATGATGATGACAATCGTGGTCGGATGTACTGTTCAAATTCTAGTTATGTGACTGAAGACTGTGGTTTTTATGCTGATTTGAGCAGTATTTATGATGATGTATATCGTTGGGCTTTTATTTTTTGGTGGTAGTGATGGTGATGTTGGATGTGATGATGCTGATTTGAGCTGTTGTAAAGGTGATCGTGGGTGATGTGACACTAATATCGGTGATGTGGAAGCCGCGTACAGTCGTGGTGATGCTGATGTCGATGGTGGTGTTTCTAAGGGTGATAATGTTGCTGTTCAATTCAAACAAGTTCATTTGTGATCGTTAATATGAACATTTAACTTGTCATAATTGATTCGAATTCAATTCGCCGATGGTTTCTTCTAGAGCAATATCTGATCGGGAAATTTTAATTAATAACAACTTAACTTGTACTAATAAAGCATCCGTTTCTAGTTGCTCGGAATCATCTATGTCAAGGTCTTTCTCTGATCACAGGAGGACACCTTTTGTCATCGAGATTCAAATTATAGTATGGTTGAGGGTGAAATGATACATTTGCAGTTCGTGTGCAACTCGGCAAAACAATAGTTTGATCTATTGATTTTGATGAGTGATCAAATGTTCGTTATGTGTGATGTAAAACCTGTATAAATCATAAGTTTCCCGTGTGGTAGGAGCTGTTGTTATAATACATTTATGCGTCAATGAACTGCGATCGTCCCCTTGCATCCCCACATTTTTAATACAATATTTTAACATAATTGTTGTTTTTTTTTATAACTTGTCCTGAGACAAGAATGGTATGCGAGGGAAAATTCAATAATGTCTCATACTGGCATGTACACGTCCAGCTCAAGGAAAGAACAGACGCGTTCCAGAGAGTAATGGATAAAGAATATAAATGCAACTAAGTTTTACATCATATTAAACTACAGCATATGAAATTCCATGTTGATATCCCAAGCCGTGTTTTGGGGGAAATTATAAATAAAAGTATTTTGTGAGAAGAGAGATTGGGTGTATACGGTGTTAAAGGGCAGATTACGTAGCTCGGAACATAGCTTTGTAAATACAATGTAAAGTTATGTTATAATATATAAATCGCTGTAGTGTAGTATGCATTTTTTTTTCCTTTTAACATGTTAACAGATACTTACATAAGTAATAAGGTATATAACGGATATAAACCACTTGGTATGTTCAAATAAGTTAACGGAGACCTCGTAAAAAGATAAACACACGAGAATTTCACTTCCTACTATGCTATAAATACTGCGCGAATGTGTGTTTCGAAAAAGTGGTTTCATAATTCATTGCACTTATTTGTTTGCGGATAACGGTTACTTTTCTGAACTAAGAGTGCTATAAAACACCGTCAAACGACTGAGACTTGGATGTTCAAGGTTTCACAATAATTAGTCGCCATGTTACGAATAGTTCTTTTAGTTGGATCTGTATTCTTATTGTGTGTTACGTCTGCGTTTACGACAAACAGTAATTTCACTGTAATCGAGTATACCGACATAATTCCAAACGACATCCAGAACGGGACAATTTGTGTGAAAATAAATGTTGTTGAAAAGGACTTAAACGTTTCAGCGACGAATTTCACAGGAAGCGGATGGAGTGACGTGCAGATAATTGAATTTAATGTTGTTGTTGATTCATTGCATACGTTTTACTTTAAATCTGGGTGTTTTCGTTCTTTACCTCGATTAGAAAAATTGCACATTCATGGAGGTATAGACTTTTCGGAGCCTTTTCTTATAGGCCTCAGCGACACGGTGCGGGTTTTGGATTTTGCGAACTGTGAACGTTTTAAAAACGCTTATCTGCAACAGTATATAATAGACGCAAACATAACACCAGCTTTAGAAGAATCTTACTTGAGTGGAGCAAAACACAATGATTCAGTGTTTTACTTAACTAACGAATTTTACATGTTCATAAGAAATCGACCGCTAAAAATATTATATTTAGAAAGAATTCAGATTGACACAATAAACATAAGTGAATTATTTGAAAACTGCCATAATCTTGTAAATATCAGTCTTGAAAAGACACAAGTGGGTAATTTACCATTTGACTACAAATATGGAAGAAATTGTTCGCATTTACAGACATTGAATTTTAATGAAATGCAATTACCAAGTAAAACAATGGGATTTTGTAATGAAAAAGAAAGCTGTGTTCATCAGGATATTTATTTTCCGCCGGTCGATTTTTTTCTTTCCCCGGTGATTTCAGTAATCAATTTGTCGATGAAAGGATTTTGTGCTCAAAAGTACAATCCTTTAATTGAAGATTGTCATATACATCTTTTCACCATCTTGAATTTGACGTCAAATTTGAAAAACTTGTATTTGGATGACGCACACTTCTCTAGGCTTGACATCGACTTTACCGTTAATGGAAACGCAAATATTACGGACAACAATCTGGAACTGATTTCGTTACAACGGTCATATATTGAGTATATAAATCCCAAATTTATACGAATATTTCAAGGTTTGTGCCATCTGCACCTGTCAGACAACAATCTAGGACACATGGCAAAGTCAAACGAAACCGTCTTTGAATCACTGTTGACACAAAACCCAAGTGTTGAAACAATCGACCTAGCGCAAAATAACATTGAATCAATCCCAACTAACTTCTTCAACAAAACCAAAAATATGAAGTACATTTTGTTATCTGGAAATAGTATAAGTCAGATCACCTTTGACATTCAAAACATGGGCAACATAGAAGTTCTTAATTTATCTGACAACAGCATCACCAGCCTAAATCAAAAGTCACGTGAAAGAATCAGTTTTTGTACTTCACCAAAATTATCATTTTCACTGGATGGCAACCCATTGTCTTGTGCTGTTTGTGAAGACTATGAATTCATTCAGTGGCTCTTACTGGACTCGACTCCTGTCCACAATAAACAGAAACTTACCTGTCGCAATGAGCACCTGGAAAACGAACAAATCACGAATATTACACTTAAGAAACTACAAGACATTTGTGACGCGCCCATTCAACGCCGTAATCTGATCATATTAGCAACCGTTGCCCCCGTTGTATCACTTATAACTGTGCTAATTGTTGTGGTCGCCATAATTCGAGACGTTAAACGAAGGAATCACATGCGAAGACTTGAGGAGGCAAAATGCTTACTGCAGAGAGGGCACGGTGCTTATACAAATGCGGTGTTCCTTTACTTTTGTGATGATGATGCAGACCCTGTTAATCGTCATGTTATAAAGAACCTTGAAAAAGCCTTATGTTTCCGCCTCATGACACAAAGACAACTTGTGAAAACAAGCGCAGCCATTGAAAGTGGGCATTCAATATTAGATGAAATTGAAAAAATCTTAGATCTTTCATGTTTGGTGGCCTGTGTTATGTCCGACGCCTTTCTTAGGAACGCATACAGCAAGTTGGAGTTTCTGCCAGCGAAACATTCCGATAAACCATTTTTATTTTTTGTCAAAGGTCAGATAAACGAATGTAGTCTTACTCCCTGGTTGAAAAAATTGTACCAAAAACACCCAAAAGTTGTTTGGTCTACAAATGACGAAGCGGACTTTGTCATGAAGACAACATGGGGCAATGTAAGCGACTTAATTTTAGATCAAATTGCAGATGCACCGCCTATAGCAATTTCAGAATCGTCTGGAAACCAACAAGATGAAAGGACCCCGCTTTTATCACAAGGTGATTGATGTGCAACATTCCTCGGTAAATCGGATTATTTAACCGAACAGTGTGGCATTTTGACAGTTAACAGTTATGCATTTATTCAGATTGCGCAGAAGGGAGATTGTTCAACGTATCCAAAGTGTTCGCAACATACCGACATCATATTACAACACTTGATAAGAATGCATACCATGTATTTATTTAATATATATATATAAGTGAATAGTGACAAATTTATGTTTAAATTTAGTGCAACATGTGTGTAAATGTAGTGACAAGTTGGACTGCTGGAATTATAATAAAACAATTATTTGAAAGTGTTTATTTGTAGATAATTTGAGTGACTGCTTAATGAATTCCACAAGATATCATTTTGAGGAAAACTCTCTGTATTCCTTTGTTTACCTCGATTATAAGTCATTGCAAGAGTGATTGTTGGATTACCAAAACAAAATAGAGAAAAAGAAGACTGAAGATTCACTGACCAAAGCAGTAGCATCAACCACGAAGACCAATGCACGGGTTGACCTAACGCTTAATGATGTAGTGATTATCCACCGCATTCCCACAAATTGGAGACAGGCCCACTCACTTCGTATTTAACTACAGAAAAAATGGAACAAAATACCATTATGCGAAGAAGCGTCATAATGGAGAACACTCGCACAAAACTGGTCAATGAGATCATCAAGCCCAAACAGAAGCTTATCAACAGACTTCACCTACACTTAGACATTAATAGTGCCTTTTATTGTAATGGTTCATTTTGTGGTCAAACTGTTGCGGACGAAGGCAGCAAACAAGACATTTATGACATAGTGAACACTTTGATACAGGGATTTATGCGCTTCAAAAGAACGGACATGAGTGTACATTAGAGACACCGCTGAAATTGCTACCACGCATGGACGTTGTAACTTTGAATCATGCAGGGTCTTTAAGTGTTTATTATTGGTTACTATTGCCAAACGCTGCTTTATAAACAACTCATAACTTTCTTCACCTGCCATATAACCAGTGATTGTTTCGCCATACGTTAAGAAGTGATCGTATGGAAAAAATAATAATTGAGTATTTGATTTATTGTGTGGTAAATCTGAGGTTCTTGTAGCCCATTTGAGTTCATAATTGGTGTTCTGTTATAGGACTAGTGAAGAACAACCAAAATTTCTCTCCTGATATTCTTTCTGTAGTTTAATTGTTTGTTATATTAAATACTTAAACATTTTACAACAGTTTGATTTTTGCTTGGTGGATGCAGTAGAATATAGCCCCGTACATAACTTCCCTGTTTGTTGTAATTGTTCAGTCTTCCGAGGCTGTAAGCAATAGAGCTATGATTTGTTATGTAGATAAATCATATTAACGATCTTTCTTGCACCCGGTGTGTTTGACACATCAATGTAAATACGTTGCGAACTTGATCTTTTAATTTCTTGTATAGATGTATCATATTTTTTTGCATACTAATAACATAAAATCCTAGCTTCTTAACGTTTTAATAGATGTCATATATTTACGATATGTGCACACTGATATTTGATTCGCGCGTCACGTTTGCATTAGTTTCATATCTGTATGAATCACGGTGCCTATACCACGTGACTTTTTAAGATCTGTGTTGGGAGAATAAAGCGCGACCCAGTTAACATTTTTAAGGATTTCTTTTTAAATATTTCATAATTGTTAATGGAATAAAGTGGGGAGCCCGCTCATTAGTGAGAGTTGTCTTAAGGTATCATTATTTTTTTAAACAAAAAAGTATTTTTTTCAGTTAAGTACAATCGCGCGTTTGTTCGGTAAGAAAAATGTCTGATCAGTGTGTGGACTTCATATTACAAACGCGCGATTGCGCATTACTGAAAAAAATACTTACTATATATATATATATATATATATAGTAAGTATTTTTTTCGGTAATGCGCAATCGCGCGTTTGTTATATGAAGTCCCCATATATATATATATGTTTATATATTTATATATATATATACTTGCTGTTCATTCCCCTGTTCATTCCCCCATATACACATTATAGACATGATAATTGTAAATAAATCACTATTTAATTATAACCTTTCAAGTAGATAAGGATTGATATCATTGAATTCATTAAATAAGTTTATCCTATTTAATTAATAATGGAAAGGTCAAGTAAATTATAATTATATATAATGATTTATTGCTTTATTGTAGAATATAAATTTATTTAATTTATAAATCACACGTTTGATATAAGATTGAGACATGTAATATGTAAGTTTTTAAAGTCATTTCATGTTTGGCGATTTTTTTACGATTTTTATTAAACTTTATAAAACGTCATTAATGACGTCATCATGAACATCGTCATTTGACGTTTAAAAACATTTACTTTGTTATTTAAAATGTGCTGTCAAAAGTTTACATATTTTTTTTTCCATTGTTTTGATAAAAGCAAAATGCCAAAACGTTAAATTAAAGGAGTTCAAGCAGAGATTTATTATTATTCAATATCCCTTAGGATAATTCAACTGAGCTTATTTATATATAAATTCATTTTCATTTAATCAAGAGTGATTATGTTCAATATATCTATCACCATTATGTTTTTGTGATTGTGTTCAATATATTCATAACCATAATATCTGATGTGATTGATTGTGTTTAATATATGCATATCCATTTAATATGATGTGGTTGTGTTCAATATATTTGCCACTTTTATATTTGATGTGGTTATGTTCAACAACAACAACAACACTTATTTGCTCTGATGCATACAATTGCTTGTTAGCCAAATGCAAAATACACAAGTGTAACGACATGGATTTTACAAATTATGCAAAATAAAGTAATGATAGAAGTTAACAAAGATCTTACTAAGTAATAACATCATATATAACCATTCAACATTGATAATGACTGTTGTTTATTAAATATTGAGACAAAAAAATCACTCAACTAAATGAGTAGTATCTCGTTAACATTGATATTGATTATTACTCCTAAACTTCTTAGAAAAAATAGTTTACATAAATGAATGCATGTATTACTGTATTGATCCGTAAACAATTACAAATATATTTTGAAAGATAAATGAATTTTTTTAAATTTTATTTTGTGTTCTCATTAACATATCAAACTTATTTAACGTTGGCAATCTTTGAGAATATGGTGCGTGTTCTGAGAAAACTGGGCAAAATGCCTGTGCGTAAATTGTCATCACAAATTAGCCTGTGCAGTCCGCACAGGCTAATCAGGGACAACAATTTCCGCTTATTTGGAATTTTTCGTTTGAATGATGTCCCTTCTTAGCGAAAATCCCGTTTAGGCGGAAAGTGTCGTCCCGGATGCAGTCCGCACAGGCTAATCTGGGATGAAACTTTACGCACAAGCATTTTGCCCAGTTTTCTCAGAACACGCCACATATTACTTAAAATATGTTTGCTTTGTCTTTGTATAGTTTACATGTTAATAAAAAATGAAAATCACTTTCTATAACATTAGATTTCAAAATATACATGTTCTGTTATCCCGAAAAAAATATTGTGATATCGACCTCGTTCTATTTCTAATCTAGTTGATGATAGGCTTAATTGAGTTAGTGCTATTTTAGATTGTTTCATTGTTATGACACCCATATATTGTTCTGTATAATTAAATAATTCTACAATTTCCTCACGTTATAGTTGAATATATAATTATTATATTGATTACTGATGTATTACTGTGTTTTTGTAAATTTCTCTTATTAAATCAATGTATTTATATTATAATACACACTGCGCAATTTTCTGCTTGGTGACAAAAAAGCATTGTATCATGCTTATATGCTAATAAAAGTTGTTGTTGTTGTTGTTGTATTAAACGTGTTCAATGTGTACATATAGCAATTATTTGTGGTGGGATTGTGTTAAATACCACGTCTATTTTAACCTGAGTTTATTTGGCCTGAATGTTTGTTATTTTAACTAATTACCTACATTGGTCAACTCAATTGGACTGTGTTATTCTTAATTATGATTTGTGTGTAAATTTTTTCGCTGCTGTTCTTTTATTATAAAAAAATAAACATCCTTACTCTGTTAATTTTTTAACAATTTATCTGCTCATACTACTCGTGTAAGTTGTCTTTACATGCTTGACAAGATACAGCTACATACATTTATAGTTTTGTTTTATGTAAACTGTTTTATTTTTACACTTCCTTTATAAGGGGTTATTACCACACGACTTACTGTTTGACAACTAACATGTTTGTATTCATGAATAACTGTATTGATCCGTAAACAATTACAAATATATTTTGAAAGATAAATGATTTTTTTTAATTTTATTCTGTGTTCTCATTAACATATCAAACTTATTTAACGTTGGCAATCTTTGATAATATGTGGCGTGTTCTGAGAAAACTGGGCAAAATGCTTGTGCGTAAATTGTCATCCCATATTAGCCTGTGCAGTCCGCACAGGCTAATCAGGGACAACAATTTCTGCTTTTTTTGGAATTTTTCGTTTAAATGATGTCCCTTCTTAGCGAAAATCCAGTTTAGGCGGGAAGTGTTGTCCCGGATTAGCCTGTGCGGACTGCACAGGCTAATCTGGGATGACACTTTACGCACAAGCATTTTACCCAGTTTTCTCAGAACACGCCGCATATTACTTAAAATATGTTTGCTTTGTCTTTGTACAGTTTACATATTAATGAAAAAAGACAATCACTTTCTACAACATTAGATTTCAAAATATACATTTTCTGTTATCCCGAAAAAAATATTGTGATATCGACCTCGTTCTATTTCTAATCTAGTTGATGATAGGCTTAATTGAGTTAGTGTTATTTTAGATTGTTTCATTGTTATGACACCCATATATTGTTCTGTATTAAACGTGTTCAATATGTACATATACCAATTATTTGTGGTGTAATTGTGTTACATACCATGTCTATTTTAACCCGAGTTTATTTGGCCTGAATGTTTGTTATTTTAACTAATTACCTATATTGGTCAACTTAATTGGACTGTATTAATCTTAATAATGATTTGTGTGTTCATTTTTTCGCTGCTGTTCTTTTATTATAAAAAATTTACATCCTTACTCTGTATATTTTTAACAATTTATCTGCTCATTATACTCGTGTAAGTTGCCTTTACATGCTTGACAAGATAAAAGCTACATACATTTATAGTTTTGTTTTATTTAAACTGTTTAAATTTTACACTTCCTTTATAAGGGGTTATTACCACACGACTAACTGTTTGACAACTAACATGTTTGTATTCATGTTTGTTAAGTTTAGATATGAATATATTTGATATTTCCAACACATGAAATTTGATCATATGAGGCAAGTGTTGTTTCTTTCTTTATTTACATTTTGTATTAAGAGTACAAAAAGGTTTAAGATTAACGGAAAAAAATATGTTTTGATACATGTAAGCTTTCCTTTTTCGCATTTTGTTTGAATAATTTGTAAATATCAAATCAATTAATAATTGAAAAGCATGCAGAAGTAACTGACTGTCACAATCCGTTTCTTTCCACTATATCGGTATCAGTCTATGTGCCTCCAATGACGTCACGTTTTTATAACAACGATGAATATGAAATGTTTGAACACGAAATTTCAAATATANAGACTCCATACATTGACTTATGTTTTAAGATCAGTTTGTATATCTAATAATTAGTGTTCATTTCAGTAGTTTATGATTTGTTCACCATCGGATGTGATTAGGTGATACACCACTAATACAAAAGTATGTAAGCTTCCATATATGTTGTAAAATAAAGTATTTTCATGTTTACAGCCCCTTTTGTTTGAGTTGTGACCACAATCATTTCGCATACTTTAAAATCATGTTTTGCTTTGTGTTCTTATTACAGTGGTGTATGATTTTTTTAATTTGCTACATGGAATTAATAGCAATACTCAGAATTAAAAAGATAATATATACGTGGCAAAAGATGCAATTCAATACAATAAAATGTATAATTTAAACAGATTTATTGCCTTGTGAAGCAATGACAAAATCAGTTGCATGATGTATTTAGAAGCTGACGAAGATGTATTGCGAAAGTTGAGACAAATTAATCGCTGTAAACAACATCGTAAGCAGAATTCTGTAGTACATTATGATGTGTTGTCAACGGAACGAAAATACCTGCTCAAATGACTCACGCTTTCATTTTCACAATGGATTTTTGTGTATCGTGGATTAAATGGTTATATTGCTAACTTATGCCCTGTCATGCGCATCCTATTTCTCATTTAATAATTCAACACCGCTAAAATCACCGAATACCTTTATAGACGGATTCACATTTATTCAGCCAAAACCGTGTTGATCGCCCACAACGATTGCAGATCTTAACTACCTACTAGTAGTTGTATAACAGATCCAGCGATTTAATCATGTATTTATTAAAAAACTTTTTGTTTCAAATGTGTAATAAGATATGTCAATAGGCGTCTAAATTTTCAAATTCGATGAAAAGTGATATAAAATGAAAAGTTTCATTTACAAGCCAATATCCTATAATTGAATCAAAAGTAAGCATGCAATAAAAGTACATCTTTTTTGCACACAAAGACGGGATCAGATGTGATTCTTAAAAGCACGTGATATCACGAATACCCAGCTAATTAGCCCCGAAGCCCGATTACATTGTTTGATGACATCATTGTAACAAAGGCACTTAATTATAGAGTCAATACAATAAAATGTTGGCCAACTCGTCACATTCTTTTGATCAAACATGTTTCATTATTTGTGTCGAGTTCTGAGAAAACTGGGCATAATGCATGTGCGTAAAGTGCCGTCCCAGATTAGACTGCAGTCCGCACAGGCTAATCAGGGACGACACTTTCCGCCTAAACTGGATTTTCGCTTAGAAGAGACATCATATAAACGAAAAATTCCATAAAAGCGGAATTTGTCGTCCCTGATAAGCCTGTGCGGACTGCACAGGCTAATCTGGGATGACAATTAACGCACAAGCATTATGCCCAGTTTTCTCAGAACACGACACATTTAAGTAAATGTACGTTGCAACAAAATTAAAAACATTGCATATTTCACAAATTCATGTAAATCTTCTAAAATCATAGTCAAATCTTTTGAAAGTATTACGTTTAAACTTTAGTTTTTGAAATGTTTATGAATCATTTATATTTTAAAATGGTGTACAACAACCATAACAAAACTTACACAAATATGTGTGAGTCCTGTTGAAATTAAATACATTTACATGGTGTTTGTACGGTAATCTTTAAATGTATTTTATAGCGACAATACATGTTGCCTATACCTTTATCGTCACGTGTAAACGTATATGTTGGATAATAAAAAATATCCAGGGGTCTTTTTCATATTAAATGCCTGTCGTTAACATGTCGAAACCTATGTCGAGATCTCCTTTCACATTTGTGTCGCGTTCTAAGAACACTGGGCAAAATGCATGTGCGTGAAGTGTTGTCCCAGATTAGCCTGTGCAGTCCGCATAGGCTAATCCGGGACGACACTTTCCGCCTAAACTGGATTTTCGCTAATAAGAGACATCATTTAAACAAACAAAAATCCATTAAAAGCGGAAATTGTCGTCCCTGATTAGCCTGTGCGGACTGCACATGCTTATCTGGGATGACAATTTACGCACAAGCATTATGCCCAGTTTTCTCAGAACACGACTCATTTTAGTTAATAACCGAGCCGACCCTTATTTGTTTGTGCCGACCCTAAACATTTCTTTGTATTACAGTTTGCCTGTTCCATCGCTTTTGCTAAATGCTATCATATTCGTTTATTTTAATGTAAAAAATGTGTAAAAAGCCTCAAAGAGGTCTACCATACGGTATTACATTAAGTTCTGGGGTTTCAACCTGAAGGACATCATTTTAACAAATTTGTAGAGGACGACTACATAGCGATACATACCAAATATAACAGTGCTATGACCTGATTGATGATGATGATGATAATGATGATGATGATGATGATGATGATGATGATGATGATGATGATGGTGGTGGTGGTGATGATGATGATGATGATGATGATGATGATGATGATGATGATGATGATGATGATGATGATGATGATGATGATGATGATGATTATGATGATGATGATGATGATGATAATGATGATGATGATGAGCAATCGAAATGAGGATGTACAATGCAGCACTTTCGTATTTCTAGCTTTAAATGTTATAAATTAATTTTATTTAAAATTTGAGCTAGGTACAATTTGCAGATTTAAATGACATATAATGCGCCTTTTTGTCATCATCGAAATATTTGTTTGTTATAGAGTGTGAATAAAATGGTGGATTGCCTGCTAGAAAATGTCAATATATGAGCCAATTATCTTCTTAATGTGTAACGTTTTTGAAATTGTTTTCATGATGTTTATTTTTTAATGTTATCAGCATACATTATTAAATATTATGTTTTGAAAGGCTATTAAGGAATTTGAAGTTATGTGTTTGTATCAAGGGCAGTTTTAGGGAGTGCGTCCTTTTTTATTGGAATAAAATGTGTTTGATTTGGAGTCATAGACTGCAATAGCTTGTATAAAATATATTTTATGATATAATACTATATGAACAAGAAAGAATTATATGTCGTGTTCTGAGAAAACTGGGCATAATGCATGTGCGTAAAGTGCCGTCCCAGATTAGCCTGCAGTTCGCACAGGCTAATCAGGGACGACACTTTCCGCCTAAACTGGATTTTCGCTTAGAAGAGACATCATTTAAACGAAAAATTCCATAAAAGCGGAAATTGTCGTCCCTGATTAGCCTGTGCGGACTGCACAGGCTAATATGGGATGACAATTTACGCACAAGCATTATGCCCAGTTTGCTCAGAACACGACACATTTAAGTAAATGTACGTTACAACAACATTAAAAACATTGCATATTTCACAAATTCATGTAAATCTTCTACAATCACAGTCAAATCCTTTGAAAGTATTACGTTTAAACTTTAGTTTTTGAAATGTTTATGAATCATTTATATTTCAAAATGGTATACAACAAACATAACAAAAATTACACAAATATGTTTGAGTCCTGTTAAAATTTAATACATTTACATGGGTGTTTGTACGGCAATCTTTAAATGTATTTTATAGCGACAATACATGTTGCGTATACCTTTACCGTCACGTGTAAACGTACATGTTGGATAATAAAAAATATCCAGGGGTCCTTTTCATATTAAATGCCTGTCGTTAACATGTCGAAACCTATGTCGAGATCTCCTTTCACATTTGTGTCGCGTTCTTAGAACACTGGGCAAAATACATGTGCGTAAAGTGTCGTCCCAGATTAGCCTGTGCGGGGTGCACAGGCTAATCCGGGACGACACTTTCCGCCTAAACTGGATTTTCGCTAAGAAGAGACATCATTTAAACAAACAAAAATCCATTAAAAGCGGAAATTGTCGTCCCTGATTAGCCTGTTCGGACTGCACAGGCTAATCTGGGATGACAATTTACGCACAAGCATTATGCCCAGTTTTCCCAGAACACGACTCATTTTAGTAAATAACCGAGCCGACCCTAATTTGTTTGTGCCGACCCTAAACATTTCTTTGTATTCCAGTTTGCCTGTTCCATCGCTTTTGCTAAATGTTATCATATTCGTTTATTTTAATGTAAAAAAATATGTAACGAGCCTCAAAGAGGTCTCCCATACGGTATTACATTAAGTTCTGGGGTTTCAACCTCAAGGACATCATTTTAACCAATTTGTAGACGACGACTACATAGCGATACATACCAAATATAACAGTGCTATGACCTGATTGATGATGATGATGATGATGATGATGATGATGATGATGATGATGATGATGATGATGATGATGATGATGATGAGCAATCGAAATGAGGATGTACAATGCAGCACTTTCGTATTTCTAGCTTAAAATGTTATAAATTAATTTTATTTAAAATTTGAGCAAGGTACAATTTGCAGATTTAAATGACATATAATGCGCCTTTTTGTCATCATCGAAATATTTGTTTGTTATCGAGTGTGAATAGAATGGTTGATTGCCTGCTAGAAAATGTAAATATGTGAGCCTATTATCTTCTTAATGTGTAACGTTTTGGAAATTGTGTTCATAATGTTTATTTTTTAATGTTATCAGCATACGATGTTATTTTTCACGAATTCACAATTAGTATTTATAAATTGTTCATTAAAATACATTATTAAATATTATGTTTTGAAAGGCTATTAAGGAATTTGAAGTTATGTGTGTGTATGGAGAGCAGTTTTAGGGAGTGCGTCCTTTTTTATTGGAATAAAATGTGTTTGAGTTGGAGTCATAGGCTAATCAGGGACGACCCTTTCCGCTTTTATGACTTTTTCGTTTGAATGAAGTCTCTTCTTAGCAAAAATCCAATTTAGGCGGAAAGTGTTACGCACAAGCTTTATGCCCAGTTTTCTCATACGCGACACATATATGATCGCTGACTGTGCCACGAGAAGGTCTCATTTTGATGACTTTGAATGTATAATTCTTAGTTTGATTGAATCAACCTATCCTGTCTGAAAGTGCTGTCCTGTCTGTATCTTACTTGAATAAATTTCCTCGTGACATAAAAGTAACGGCGCTTGATAACATCAGGTCATCAAGTCCGCTTGAATATTTGTCTTGCCCTTATACGCGCTCGTGAATGATATCATTGTCAAGATGTCAAGAAGTTAAAAAATCGCATGTTTCACTTTCATGTTTCACTTTCATGTTTCACTTTCATGTTTCACTTTCCATTTTAATTCAATATCATAATAACCCATGCAATTAGTTTCCGTTTAAAAAAAGGATATATACATCATTAGTCATAGGTAAGGGATATGTGCAATATAATACTTATCGTTAAACGACGGCTCGTTATTGTGTTGGTACATAATTATGTAAGCGTGTTTTTACTCTCCATGACGACTGTTTGTATTCAATACACAAAACAACCCAGCACAAATCCGATGCTGTTTGGGATTTGGGTTTGTCTCCTCATTAGTGAACCATTTTATTTTCCTAACTGGTTGCAAACGGATATTCTCATTGTGTGTCTCGAATATCTTTCACATTGTCATATTTGTTTTGGTGACTTCAAATTATGTTGTTAGAGTACTGACTGTTTTGCCTCGCTCTGAGTTGCCTGCGCCCCTGATTCGAGGGGATTAAGATTAAATGATTTGACGAAAGTGTATGTTTGGTGTGTTGGTATTTATTTATTGTTTACCACATTTATATAGCGCCCTTTTCATACAGTATGTGCGTTCAGAGGCGCTTCACATTTTTCCCCTGATCACTGGGTCATAAGTCGTCCGTTAACATCTTGGCGCAGTATGCAGCCACGGCACATTGGCTTATTTCCCTCACAGGTACCCATTTATACACCTGGGTGGAGAGGAGCAGATGTGGGATAAATTTCTTGTCCAGGAAAATTCCAGTGGTCAGTGCGGGATTCGAACCAGGGACCTCTCGATCTCTAAGCCAGCGTCCTACCATTGTACCACTGCTCTCACTTCTTATCTTATTGAAATAAACAAATGCATCGCTTGTGAAAACAACCAAATTTAAAAGTGCCACAGACATTTTGGTCGCGTTCTGAGAAAACTGGACAAAAAGCATGTGCGTAAAGTGTCATCCCAGATTAGCCTGTGCAGTCCGCACAGGCTAATCCGGGACGACACTTTCCGCCTAAACTGGATCGTCGCTTAGAATAGACTTCCTGTAAACGAAAAATACCATAAATGCGGAAAGTGTCCTCCCTTATTAGCCTGTGCC
>VMBQ01002030.1:7473-20099 GCA_007657795.1 Dreissena rostriformis | reverse complement strand
CAGAGCAGACGGAGAGGGGACACATGGCTTCTGCACTGACGGTGCGTGATTACAAAAATACTGGTTTTGGGGCGGCGATTTTTGGGGGATTTTACGTTTTATATAACGATGACTAGCCGAAATATTGGAGGGGCGGCCGCCCCCCCCCCTGCCCCTCCATTACCTACGCCCCTGCTTTCCGATTAGATGGTCTGATTTATTTCATATGTAGATCATTTTACAACCTATTGTAAATCGTCAAGCATAGCGGGTGCATTAATTTTACATAGTTACACATTTGGGCATCGAATGTCACTGTGAGACGCGTCCGCTGTTCATTGATATATATATGAAAATTGTCATGTTTCAGTGTTATAGTTTTCTCCAAAGAAGGTTTCAGTAACTAAACACCCAACGTTCTTAAGAAATGAGTAAGCATATAAACCAACATAATTTTATAGGTCGTTCCTTACAAATTTATACATACGTGAGATGGTTATACTCGTAAATTTATTTAGTGCTTTAAAAACAAACAAAAATAATGTTTGGAAAATATCATAAAATTACATTTAATAACAAAAATCACAAAGTGCGTTTTGACTCACCGGAAAGCGATGTTCTCAGATTAAGTGCCAATTTGCACTGGCTGCACGTTGAACGTTGTCTACAGTCGTCTGTAATAATACAATTATAGTCGTTTCAGAAAGCAATTTGTATATAAATCGATAAAACTTGACAAGTTTGTTACTCGGTCTTTTTCGTGTGTTAAATAAGTTCGGTTGGTAAGAGTTATGATCATGTCGATGGTTGTAATGATGATGACAGTGGTAGGTGGATGCACTGCTGACGTACTAGTAATGTGACTGAAGACTGTGGTGTGATGCTGATTTGAGCAGTATTTATGATGGTGTATATCGTTGGGCTTTTATTGTTGGTGGTAGTGATGGTGATGTTGGATGTGATGATGCTGAAATGAGCTGTTGTAAAGGTGATCTTGGGTGATGTGACATTAATATCGGTGATGCGGATGCTGACTATAGTCGTGGTGATGCTGATGTCGACGGTGGTGTTGCTTAGGGTGATAATGTTGCTGTTTAATTCAAACATTTTCATTTTTTATCGTTTATATTAACATCTAACTTGTCATAATTCATTCGAATTCAATTCCCCGATGGTTCCTTCTAGAGCAATATCTGATCGGAAATTTTAATTATTAACAACTTAACTTGTACTAGTAAAGCATCCGTTTCTAGTTGCTCGGAATCATCTATGTCAAGGTCTGATCACAGGAGGACACCTTTTCCATCGCGATTCAAATTATAGTATGGATGAGTGTAAAATGATACATTTGCAGTTAGTGTGCAACTCGGCAAAACAATATTTAGATCTATTGATTTTGATAAGTGATCTAATGTTCGTTATGTGTGATGTAAAACCCGTATAAATCATAAGTTTTACGTGTGGTAGGAGCTGTTGTTAGAATACATTTATGCTTCAATGACCTGCGATCGTCCCCTTGCATCCCCACATTTTTAATACAATATTTTAACATAATTGTTTTTTTTTTATAACTTGTCCTTAGACAAGAATGGTATACGAGAGAAAATTCAATAATTTCTCATACTGGCATGTGCACGTCCAGCTCAAGGAAAGAAGAGACGCGGTCCAGAGAGTAATGGCTAAAGAATATAAATGCAACTAAGTTGGACATCATATTAAACTACAGCATATGAAATTCCATGTTGATATCTCAAGCCGTGTTTTCAGGGAAATTATAAATAAAAGTATTTTGTGAGAAGAGAGATTGAGTGTATACGGTGTTAAAGGGCAGATTACGTAGCTCGGAACATAGCTTTGTAAATACAATGTAAAGTTATGTTATAATATATAAATCGCTGTAGTGTAGTATGCATTTTTTTTTCCTTTTAACATGTTAACAGATACTTACATAAGTAATAAGGTATATAACGGATATAAACCACTTGGTATGTTCAAATAAGTTAACGGAGACCTCGTAAAAAGATAAACACACGAGAATTTCACTTCCTACTATGCTATAAATACTGCGCGAATGTGTGTTTCGAAAAAGTGGTTTCATAATTCATTGCACTTATTTGTTTGCGGATAACGGTTACTTTTCTGAACTAAGAGTGCTATAAAACACCGTCAAACGACTGAGACTTGGATGTTCAAGGTTTCACAACAATTAGTCGCCATGTTACGAATAGTTCTTTTAGTTGGATCTGTATTCTTATTGTGTGTTACGTCTGCGTTTACGACAAACAGTAATTGCACTGTAATCGAGTATACCGACATAATTCCAAACGACATCCAGAACGGGACAATTTGTGTGAAAATAAATGTTGTTGAAAAGGACTTAAACGTTTCAGCGACGAATTTCACAGGAAGCGGATGGAGTGACGTGCAGATAATTGAATTTAATGTTGCTGTTGATTCATTGCATACGTTTTACTTTAAATCTGGGTGTTTTCGTTCTTTACCTCGATTAGAAAAATTGCACTTTCATGGAGGTATAGACTTTTCGGAGCCTTTTCTTAAAGGCCTCAGCGACACGGTGCGGGTTTTGGATTTTGCGAACTGTGAACGTTTTAAAAACGCTTATCTGCAACAGTATATAATAGACGCAAACATAACACCAGCTTTAGAAGAATTTTACTTGAGTGGAGCAAAACACAATGATTCAGTCTTTTACTTAACTAACGAATTTTACAAGTTCATAGGAAATCGACCGCTGAAAATATTATATTTAGAAAGAATTCAGATTGACACAATAGACATAAGTGCATTCTTTGAAAACTGCCATAATCTTGTAAATATCAGTCTTGAAAAGACACAAGTGGGTAATTTACCATTTGACTACAAATATGGAAGAAAATGTTCGCATCTACAGACATTGAACTTTAATGAAATGCAATTACCAAGTAAAACAATGGGATTTTGTAATGAAAAAGAAAGCTGTGTTCATCAGGATATTTATTTTCCGCCGGTCGATTTTTTTCTTTCCCCGGTGACTTCAGTAATCAATTTGTCGATGAAAGGATTTTGTGCTCAAAAGTACAATCCTTTAATTGAAGATTGTCATATACATCTTTTCACCATCTTGAATTTGACGTCAAATTTGAAAAACTTGTACTTGGATGACGCACACTTCTCTAGGCTTGACATCGACCTAACCGTTAATGAAAACTCTAATATAACGGATAACAATCTGGAACTGATTTCGTTACAACGGTCATATATTGAGTATATAAATCCCAAATTTATAGGAATATTTCAAGGTTTGCGCCATCTGCACCTGTCAGACAACAATCTAGGACAAATGGCGAAGTCAAACGAAACCGTCTTTGAATCACTGTTGACACAAAACCCTAGTCTTAAAACAATCGACCTAGCGCGAAATAACATTGAATCAATCCCTACTAACTTCTTCAACAAAACCAATAATATGAAGTACATTTTATTATCTGGAAATAGTATAAGTCAGATCACCTTTGACATTCAAAACATGGACAACATAGAAGTTCTTAATTTATCTGACAACAGCATCACCAGCCTAAATCAAAAGTCACGTGAAAGAATCAGTTCTAGTACTTCACCAAAATTATCATTTTTACTGGATGGCAACCCATTGTCATGTGCTGTCTGTGAGGACTATGAATTCATTCAGTGGCTCTTACTGGACTCGACTCCTGTCCACAATAAACAGAAACTTACCTGTCGCAATGAGCACCTCGAAAACGAACAAATCACGAATATGACATTGCAGACACTTAAAGACATTTGTGACGCGCCACTTAAACTACGTCATTTTATCATAAAAGTTAGCGTTGCACCCGCTTTGTCAGTTTCAGTTGTATTGCTAGGAGTCTTTGCGGTATACAAATACGTTAAACGAAGGAATAAAAAGCGCCGACTTGAGGAGGCGAAACTCAAACTGCAGAGTGGGGAAGGAGCTTATGAATATGCGGTGTTTCTTTACTTTTGTGATGATGATAAAGAAATTGCTATTGATCATGTTAAACCGCACCTTAACGCCGCCTTGGGTCGCCGAATAAATACAGAAAGGGAACTAGTGAAAACACCCGAAGACATTACTCCTGGAGCTTTAATAAATGAAACAACTGCACGATACTTAGAGCGTTCATCTTTGGTGGTGTGTATGCTGTCCGACGCCTTTCTGACGAGCGAACACAGCAGAGTGGAGTTTTTGTCTGTGACTTATATCGAAAGACGATTTTTATTTCTTGTCAAAGGTCAGATAAACGAGTGTAATCTTCCTCCTTGGATAAAGGATTTGTACGAAAAAAGCCCAAAATTTGTTTGGTCTTCAGATGACACGGTGGACTTTGTCATGGAGACAACATGGGACAATGTTAGCGACTTAATTTTAGATCGCATTGCAGATGCACCGCCCATACCTGCACCGCCCATACCTGCAGATGAACTAGAACCAAGTCCCTCAATGTCAGAATCCTCTGAAATCGAAGCAGATGTTGCTGCCCCGCTTTTATCACAATGCGCTTAATGTGCAAAATCCCTTGGTAAATCGGATTATCAGAATTTCAGATACGGAACACCTGTAGCGGAATTATGACAATCATCAGTTATCCTTTTCTTCAGATTGTGCAGCAGGAAGCTTTTTCACCTTATCGAAAGTAGGGGCAGCATTCCGACACCACATTACAACTCTAGATAAGAATGCATACTCTTTATTCATTTTTTGTTCAAGGTCAATTTCATCAAACAAGTGATGTATGGATAAAGTTTGAAAAAGTTGCAATATAATACAAGTTTAACGTGACAATGGTATGTTCAAATTTAGAACAACATGTGTGTGAGTGTAATGTGCATCTAGTGACAAGCTGGAATGCTGGAGTAATAATAAACCACTTACTTGAAAGTGTTTTTTTGTGCATAGGTTGAGTGACTGTTGAATTGATGCCACCATTTGGAGGAAACCCCTCTGTATATCTCTGTTACCACGATTATAAGTCGTTGCATAGTGATTGTTGGATTACCAAAACAAAATAGGGAAAAAAAGCCTGAAGACTCACTAAAGCATCAATCCTGCAGACCAATGCACGGGTTGACATACCGCTAATGATATAGTGGTTATCCATCGCATTCCCACAAATTGGGGACATACCCACTCAGTTCGCATTGAACTACAGAAAAGTGGGCACACTACACAATTTTGCGCTTCCATGGAGAACACTCGCACAACAACTGGTCGACGACATCATCAAACCCAAACAGAAGCTCATCAATAGGCTTCATCTACGCTCCGACATTAATAGTGCCTGTTATATTAATGGTCAAACTGTTTTCGATGAAGGCAGAAAATTAGCCATTTATGGCTTAGTGAACAATTTGATTGAGGGATTCAGGCGCTTTAGAAGAACGGGCATGAGTGGACATCAGAGACACCACGGAAAGTGTTACCATGGACGTTGTATCGTTCAAACAAGCTATGTCTTTAAGTTTTTACTATTTATTACTTTTGTCAAATTTTGCTTTATATTCAACTCATTTCTTTCCTTATCTCCCATATAACCAGTGATTTGTTAGCCATATTGTTGCATACTTTACAGAAGTGAGCGTCTTCAAAAAAATACATAATTATTGAGTATTTTTAGTTTTGGGGTAAATGTGAGGTTCGTTTAGCCGACAATCCGGGTTGAACCCCAAATGCTTTACATCCACCGTTTTAAGGCGGTGATCACCGTTTTAATCATTTGAGCTCATAGTTTGTGTTCTGGTAAAGTTAATAACAACACAAATTTCTCTCCTGATATTGTTTCTGGAGTTTAATAGTTCTGCGTTGTTTGCTATATTAAATGCTACAAAAGTTACATTGTTGCTGGGTGGATGCAGTAGAATGTAGCCCCGTACATAACTACCATGTTGTAAGTGTTCAGTCTTCCGAGGCTGTAAGCAGTAGAGCTATGTTTTGTTATGTAGATGAAACATATTTACGATCTTTCTTGCACCTGGTTTGTTTGACACATTTATGTGGATACTTCGCCAACTTGATATTTTAATTTCTTTTGTAGATGGATCATATTTCTGTGCATACTAATAAATTAAAAACCTATCCCCTTAAAGTTTTAATAGATGTCATATATTTATGATATGTGCACACTGATATTTGATTCGCGCGTCACGTTTGGCATTAGTTTTCATTTCTGTATGCATACACGCTTTTGTTTTATGATTAATTCTGTGACTGTGAGGTTCGGCTATCGCAAAACTCGGTTTAAATCCCAAATGCTTTGCAAAGACCGTTCCAAGGCGGTGATCCCATTTAAATCATTCATAAATTGTAAGCGTAAAGTGTGTGTTCTGTTATAGGGGTATTGCGTAATAATAACAATTTCTCTCCTGTTATAGTTTTTTGGAGTTTCATGGTTTGCTTCATTTGTATAAGTAAACGTTATGAAAGATATATTATGAAAAGTTATTTCCACAGTGCTGACATTTTTTTATGGAGTAATTTTTCACACTTGAGCCTTAAATTAAAATATGACTTATTGTATTCCAACTCTAAATAGTTTCTAAACTTACACACATACATGTATTTACGTTTACGATAGACTAGACAATCGTATTTGGCCTATGGTTATAGTCTTTATTTTATGGGATTGCCCAAAACATCAGTCTACTAGAGGTACAATAATTCGCATCTTACTTAACAAATACACATGTGATTGGAATTTGATTGTGAAGAATGAACACCCTGGTCAGAAATAATAATGAAACTTAAATACTTTATTGTTTCTTTGATATAACGTGTATGCGAAAAGCGCTGTTGTTTATTTGCCATGTCGTATATATAATCGTCAGTTATATCATGTTACTTATACAATTCCAAAGCAGTGTCTACAACTTAATCATCTGAATAAACAGAACAAATCTTAAGGTTATACACTTGCTATAAAGGATTGATATATTTATTTAAATAAAAGTATAAGGCATGCTTCAATGTTTCATCCTATAATGTAAATCAGTTTAATCATCCATTCCAAGATGTGTTAAGTATAAGTCCCTTACTGTTTGTTTCAAATATATGTCAAAACAACAGTCGTTAAATATGTTTTAAAGCATAACTAAATGTGTAAAACTATTTTTTCCAAAATTCCTAATTGTTTTAGGATATAGATTATAGTGAGCTTTAAATAACACAGCAATGTCTTTATAAAATAAATCTTAATTCGATTTGTTAACTAAGTGGTGTCTTAATTCGAAGAAAAATGTATGCATCTTAAAATACTCTTCAGTGCTTTTTGCAATATTAACAGCCTTCGAAAACTATATGT
The DNA here is from genome assembly GCA_007657795.1 of Dreissena rostriformis. Classification (NCBI taxonomy): domain Eukaryota; kingdom Metazoa; phylum Mollusca; class Bivalvia; order Myida; family Dreissenidae; genus Dreissena; species Dreissena rostriformis. The sequence goes on along the minus strand of VMBQ01002030.1, from coordinate 12,783 downwards.
ATTTATGTTTTTAAAAAAAGTTAAAGTTGCGGTTTATAGTCTGCTTCGATATACATCTTCAGCCGACTTCGACATTAATCCCCCGATCACTGGGATTTAAGTCGTCAGTTTACATAACACATCAGGGACTTTTTTACATTTTAAGTCTATAAAAAAGGCACTGTGTAGTTTTTAAGCACTTTCAAAATTGTATGTATTTATGTTCTTTAAAAAAAGACAACATCAAGGTATTTTTTATATTTAAAGTCTGAAAAGAATGTATGATTAATTTTGTTAAAATAAAAAAAAAAGTTTTTGTGAAATAGTTCAAACCTCTGAAATATATTTGCATTAATCTTTTTTAAATAACACACAAAATCGTCAACACTTATGTTGTTAACTTGTAGTTATTTCAATGTATGTAAAGAATGTGTGTTAATCTTAACCTACATAGTGCTGTATAAATATTACAGTAGACTTTTTAATTATTTGACATCCTTTTTTAAAAACTGAGTTAATAATGAACATTTAGTATAAGTATTTTATGTAACCATAACCATTATATCTTATGTGAGTATGTTAAATATATCCATAACCATATATAATTTGATTGTGTTTAATATATCGATAATATTTATATTAGAGTTCTATATATCCATAACTAGTATACCTGATGTGATTGTGTTCTTTATATCCATAACAACTATATATGATGTGATTGCGTTCAATATATAAATATCCAGTATATATACTGTAATTGTGTTCAATATTTCCATAGCCTTTATATTTGAAGCGATTTGTTTAAAAATAGCAAAATAATTTAATCTGATGTGATTGTGTTCAATATATTCATAACCATTATCTCTGATGTGGTTGTGTTCAATGTATTTGTCACTATTATATTTGTTGTCATTGATTGTCTTCAATATATTCATAACCATTATATTTAGTTTAGTTTAAACCTATTTATTTTTGCTCGATTGCATCGAAAGCCATCGGCTTATATAAACGCGCTCGAGTCCGTTTCCTGGGATTAGAACCAGTACTTGGTGTCTTTGGGGGAGATCAAAGGAACGCTCCCAGTGGGGTTCGAACCCTTTACCTCCCGATCGCTAGGCGGACACCATATCCACTACGCCACGCTGATCTTCGACGATTATATTTGATGTGGTTGTGGTCAATATATAAATATCCATTTGATATACTGTAATTGTGTTCAATATATCCATAGCCTTTATATTTGAATTGATTATTTTTAATAAATTCATTTAATCTAGAGTGCTTATGTTCAATATATCTATCACCATTATATTTGATGTGATTGATTGTGTTTAATATATGCATATCCATTATATCTGATGTGGTTGTGTTCAATATTTATGTCACTATTATATTTGATGTGGTTGTGTTCAATATATTCATAACCATTATATCTGATGTGGTTGTACTCAATATATAAATATCCATTTTATATACTGTAATTGTGTTCAATATATATGTCACTATCATATTTGATGTGGTTGATTATGTTCAATATATTCATAACCATTATATCTGATGTGGTTGTGTTCAATATATCTGTCACTATTATATTTGATGTGGTTGTGTTCAACAACAACAAAACTTATTAGCTCTGATGCATATTATTGTTTGTTTAGCCAAATGCAAAATACACAAGTGTATTTACATGGATTATAAGAATTATAAAAAATTATCACCATTATATATGATGTGATTGATTGTTCTTAACCATTTTATTTGATGTGATTGTGTTTAACAACAACAACACTTATTAGCTCTGATGCATACAATTGATTTTTAGCCAAATGCAAAATACACAAGTGTAATGACATGGATTAAACAAATTATGCAAAATTAGGTAATGGAAGAAGTTAACAAAGATCTGACTAATTAATAACATCAGATGTAACCCTTCAACATTGGTAATGACTGTTGTTTATTAAATATTGAGACAAAAAATCACTCCACTAAATGAGTAGTATTTCGATAATATTGATATTGATTATTACTCCTAAATTTCTTAGAAAAAATAGTTAACATAAATGAATTAATTTATTTCTGTATTGATCCGTAAACAATTACAAATATATTTTGAAAGAAAAATGATTTTTTTTTAATTTATTTTGTGTTCTCATAAACATATCAAACTTATGTAACGTTGGCAATCTTTGATAATATGACTTAAAATATGTTTTCTAATATCTTTGTATATTTTACATATAAATAAGAAATGACAAACACTTTCTAGATTTTAAAATATACATTTTCTGTTATTTCGAAAAAAATAGTATGTTATCGACCTCGTTCTATATTTAATCTAGTTGATGATAGGCTTAATTGAGTTAGTGCTATTTTAGATTGTTTCATTGTAATGATATCCATATATTGTTCTGTATTAAACGTGTCCAATATTACATATAACAATTATTTGTGGTGTGATTGTGTTCAATACCACGTCTATTTTAACCTGAGATTTTTTGGCCTGAATGTTTGTTATTTTAACTAATTACCTATATTGGTCAACTAAATTTGACTGTATTATTCTTTATTATGATTTGTGTGTACATTTTTTCGCTGCTGTTCTTTTATTATAAAAAAATAAACATCCTTACTCTGCTTATTTTTTAACAATTTATCTGCTCATACTACTCGTGTATGTTGTCTTTACATGCTTGACAAGATACAGCTACATACATTTATAGTTTTGTTTAATTTAAACTGTTTAATTGTTACACTTCGTTTGTAATGGGTTATTACCACACGACTAACTGTTTGACAACTAGCATGTTTGTATTCATGTTTGTAAAGTTTAGATATGAATATATTTGATATTTTCAACACATGAAATTTGATCATATGAGGCAAGTGTTGTTTCTTTCTTTATTTATATTTTGTAATAAGAGTACAAAAAGGTTTAAGATTAACGGAAATAAATATGTTTTGATACATGTAAGCTTTCTTTTTCCCATTTTGTTTGAATAATTTGTAAATATTTAATCAATTAATAATTGAAGAGCATGCACAAGTTACTGACTGTCACAATCAGTTTCTTTCCACTATATCGGAAGTTACGGTTCTTAATTTGTAGATCATGGGAATCATTTTTTTTTTTTATTTATTTGCTAAGTTGTAGCTCATTACAATAATTGTGTTATTTGTCTTACATGTCTATTTAAGGATGCATTTTTTAACACTATAAATGTAGGTTGTTGTGTATATGAAAAGAAATAGCTTGAAAAGACTCCATACATTGACTTATGTTTTAAGATCAGTTTGTATATCTAATAATAAGTGTTCATTTCAGTAGTTTATGATTTGTTCATCATCGGATGTGAGTAGGCGATACACCACTAATACAAAAGTATGTAAGCTTCCATATATGTTGTAAAATAAAGTATTTTGATGTTTACAGCCCCTTTTGTTTAAATTGTAACCACAATCATTTCGCATACTTTAAAATCATGTTTTGCTTTGTGTTCTTATTACAGTGGTGTATGTTTTTTATAATTTGCTACATGAAATTAGTAGCAATATTCAGAATTTAAAATATAGTATATACGTGGCAAAAGATGCAATTCAATACAATAAAATGTATAATTTAAATAGATTTATTGACTTGTGAAGCAATGACAAAATCAGTTGCATGATGTATTTAGAAGCTGACGAAGATGTATTGCGAAAGTTAAGACAAATTAATCGCTGTAAACAACATCGTAAGCAGAATTCTGTAGTACATTATGATGTGTTGTAAACGGAACGAAAAAACCTGCTAAAATGACTCACGCTTTCATTTTCACAATGTATTTTTGTGTATCGTGGATTAAATGGTTATATTGCTAACTTATGCCCTGTCATGAGCATCCTATTTCTTATTTAATAATTCAACACCGCTAAAATCATCGAATACCTTAATAGACGGATTCACATTTATTCAGCCAAAAACCGTGTTGATCGCCCACAACGATTGTAGATCTTAACTACCTACTGCTAGTTGTATAACAGATCCAGCGATTTAATCATGTATTTATTAAAGAGCTTTTTGTTTCAAATGTGTAATAAGATATGCCAATAGGCGTCTAAATTTTCAAATTCGATGAAAAGTGATATCAAATGAAAAGTTTCATTTACAAGCCAATATTCTATAATTGAATCAAAAGTAAGCATGCAATAAAAGTACGTCTTTTTTGCACGCAAAGACGGGATCAGATGTGATTCTTAAAAGCACGTGATATCACGAATACCAAGCTTATTAGCCCTGAAGCCCGAATACATTGTTTAATGACATCATCGTTACAAAGGCACTTAATTATAGAGTCAATACAATAAAATGTTGGCCAACTCGTCACATTCTTTTGATCAAACATGTTTCATTATTTGTGTCGTATTCTGAGAAAACTGGGCATAATGCATGTGCGTAAAGTGCCGTCCCAGATTAGCCTGCAGTCCGCACAGGCTAATCAGGGACGACACTTTCCGCCTAAACTGGATTTTCGCTTAGAAGAGACATCATTTAAACGAAAAATTCCATAAAAGCGGAAATTGTCGTCCCTGATTAGCCTGTGCGGACTGCACAGGCTAATCTGGGATGACAATTTACGCACAAGCATTATGCCCAGTTTTCTCAGAACACGACACATTTAAGTAAATGTACGTTACAACAACATTAAAAACATTGCATATTTCACAAATTCATGTAAATCTTCTACAATCACAGTCAAATCCTTTGAAAGTATTACGTTTAAACTTTAGTTTTTGAAATGTTTATGAATCATTTATATTTCAAAATGGTATACAACAAACATAACAAAAATTACACAAATATGTTTGAGTCCTGTTAAAATTTAATACATTTACATGGGTGTTTGTACGGCAATCTTTAAATGTATTTTATAGCGACAATACATGTTGCGTATACCTTTACCGTCACGTGTAAACGTACATGTTGGATAATAAAAAATATCCAGGGGTCCTTTTCATATTAAATGCCTGTCGTTAACATGTCGAAACCTATGTCGAGATCTCCTTTCACATTTGTGTCGCGTTCTTAGAACACTGGGCAAAATACATGTGCGTAAAGTGTCGTCCCAGATTAGCCTGTGCGGAGTGCACAGGCTAATCCGGGACGACACTTTCCGCCTAAACTGGATTTTCGCTAAGAAGAGACATCATTTAAACAAACAAAAATCCATTAAAAGCGGAAATTGTCGTCCCTGATTAGCCTGTTCGGACTGCACAGGCTAATCTGGGATGACAATTTACGCACAAGCATTATGCCCAGTTTTCTCAGAATGCGATACATATGGCTGGTTC
>VMBQ01002029.1:57265-151190 GCA_007657795.1 Dreissena rostriformis | reverse complement strand
AAAAAAAAAAAAAGAATATATTATTGCCGACGGTAACCGTGCCATTTTAACATTACCAAACAATAGACGATATTAAAAAAGAAACCATTTCATGTTGTTGTTTTTTAAACCAATAATTAATACGCAGCTTCACCGATACTATTTCATATGTTATTGAAACAAATTCATTTGAACAATGTTTAACCTGGGAAAACTGCACGAAATAGTTAAACTCTGAAAAAAAGAGTGTACAACACACAAGAGACTTTTAAAGATATTAAATAAAATAGCATATTTTAGCAATCGTGGCAAATAAATAGCTCAGGCGTTCAGTCAACGGGTTTTCCTTAAAAGGGAGACAACATTGAAACTATCATGAGCAAGAAAAGGACAAGCACATTTCCTTCCCTGCGTCACTGTATAGCTGAAAGCCACAAATCAAAAATTACTGTTTGTTGACATTGGCCAGGTGCGCGGTCGATTCGTACATCGTGGATGCTTGGAAGGTCAATTTGCAGGTACGTCCGAAATTGGGTTTTTAATCATCTTGTGGACAGTCTACTAGTTTAACAGTCAATAATATGCAATTCATTGAACTCAACAATTGAGAAGTCACGCAAAACATTAACGCGTTCATATATTGCATGTGACGAAGCAATGTTAGCAAGACACGCGCCAATGCTCACGAAAAACGATACAGGTTATATTGCGAACGACTTTTATTCTTACCGAATCAGATGTGTGGTTTATTGATCTAAACAAATCTCATATGCCACTCGAGGGTAGTTGTTGTTTAAAATTATCAATATAAGATAAAAATATAAGACCAAATTATCAACGAATATTTTTTCATTCAAAATTAAATGATATTACAATAAATTGTAGTTAACACGTTTTTACCGGAACAAAACCCTCTTGACGTGTATTGCATTCGCCTCGTACCTATTACGCCTAATATGGAGTGTATTAAATGTATCTCTATATGTATATACCTATGTATTTTTTCTTCTAAGCCCAGCATTTATTATAATTTAGGACATCATACAAGATAGCATGCTTACCGGGGTATACTTCTTAATACGAGTTAGTAGCAAAAGATCAAACCTCTACTTTGCAATAACGAATTATTTACAGACACATAATAAAAGTCTTGAGATAGAGACTTTCGGGAAAAGATATTGTGACTGCCACATCCATATAGTAATATTTATATAAATGTTACGAAATCGAATGTTACATATTATTATGGTGAATCATGGCGGTTAGTTAATATAAACGCACTTATCTGTGGTAAGCTTGTATACCAGTACTAATACAAATACGTGTAAAAGTAAATGAAAACTGCCCTACTTGGATTACTGGTGGGGCAGGATGGCTGATTAAATGATTGCTAAGCCACGTAAGCTATATTGACCTCATATAAACGAAGAACTTGTCTATGAAAGTTATTATTCTGTTACTCTTGGGAAAATTTGCTGTTGAGTTATTACGCTTGGGAACATTTGCTCTCGAGTAATTGCAATTTAATCAAATTTGAAGTCTCTAGTATTGTTGTTGTTGGTTTTGTTATTGTTCAGATATGAGGTCAATGTGCATGATCACTTGTGTGTTGTGTGATTACTTGTGGACTATTCAATTGGTTTCAATACCCGATTCTTAACATTGACATTGGTTACCCCAGCTTTTACCATTAATATGTTTAATGTTTATATAATTATATATAATATATAAATTATTTAACTTAAATTTAAATGAAAGACTTGCGGATAGCGAAAAATAATGTTTTTCTTTATAATGTTTCTGGAATGCCATTATTTCAGTATTTGATTCGTTTGTTTCTTAGCATAAAATAATCAGTTAAATTCTATTTATTTTAAGCCTAAATAATTAAAACAATGTCAACACATTTAATACAGGATTACATTCATAAATACATACTTTACGTATAATTTAATATATGGTAAGGATTAAACATGCATCAATTAACCGACATATTGAGCATCAGATATGATCATTTCATACTAACGCTGATTTTTTTTTTTAAATAATAATATTTTTTTAATCTCATGTGAAAATGTCAACTCAAATATACTGTTAACTGATGAATTAAGAGTGCAAAACGTATACCATTGACTTAAACATATGTGGAACATATACTATGGTTAAATTTGAACAATGACGAACATTTCTTTTTATGTACCGAAGAATATACATTGTTGATGTACTCCATTTCCAGTTTCAGATTAAAACAGCTATAACTATTGATAGTTCATGTTTTTCTTACGATAGAGTACATAATTAATGTATTTCTTATACTAGAGTACTTACGTTAGTGTGCACAAATTGAAAGGCATGAACGTCCCTGTGCCGGAAATGTGCACATAAATTAATTGTGCTGTGAGAAAAGTTTAATTATAATTCCAAAGAGTGAGTGTTCTTTAGTTATTAACACTGCACTTTTAACCAAATGATGATTGAACGAACGGTTTGGAAAGTAATTAATTTGGCTGTGGCACCTTACTTTAACATCGTGTCTAAAAGAATGAAAACTATATTGATTGGGTAAGAAGTACGCGTAGGAATTTACTATGTTTGCAAGATTAAAAACATATATGACATTTATTTACAAAACATTACATACACGAATTAATGTTGTTGATACTTGATTTAATATATTATATTAATAGAAAAAAGTTTATTAAAACTTTTACTTCTATGTTCATTCACAAAACAAACATATTATATACCAAAAGTCTGATGAGATAACATAACTATTATTATAACAACTGGATCTTATCACATACAATAAGTGTATACACAACCCACGTTGCAGTCGAATGCATACTTCATTTTGTTCAACGTACTAATTGTAGGAATTGAATTTAATGAGAAATGTCATATATCAACGGAATGTGAAATGTCAACTGAATGTGAGACGTCGACTGAATGTTAATGCATGTATGTACTTTTAACATAAACAAAGTGCACGTAACCTTGTGAGTTAATGATATTCTAATATTCCGAATTCCCTTAGCTGTTAACACATGTTCGTATTGTTTTCCTAAATGGACTGTTTTATGATAATGTCATAAGATAACGTTATTTAAGGAAAGATATCGTGAATGCCTCATCCATTAACTGTTATCAGAGATATACTTCTAGTCACACTGAAACAATTAAATGTCCAGTATAAAAGGTTTTAATACTGGACACAAGATTTGAACTTCAATCATGCTGATAAGTTTATAGCCATATAGTCGTTTGATATTATTTCTATCGGAAAACGACTAAACTATTAACGTAGTTAAGACACGGTAGACCTCTGTGTATAGTCATTTAATTTAAAGCAACAGTTTAAAGCAATAGCATATTATCTTCATTATTGCATCTCGCTTATAAGAAGCGATGGCATATGGCTTTGCACATGCTCGTCGTTCAGTTCTTGTTCAATCGGTCGGTAGGTCGACCCGGTGGTCAGTCGTAGACCGTAATTACTTCAAAATGGACCGCGCTCGGTGACAAGGGGGTTTAATACATGCGCGTAATGTGTCGTCCCAGATTAGCCTGAGCAGTCCGCACAGGCTAATCAGGGACGACACTTTCCGCTTTTATAATTTTCGTATGAAGAAGGTCAAGTTTAGGCGAAAAGTTTAAAACTTTTTTTATACTTTAAACTTTTAACTTAACGCGCATGCATTAATCTCCCTTGTCAGACCGCGATGCTCAAATGCATCCTTAAAGAAGACTTTCAATGCGGACAAAGTTTCATCTGAACTCTGGGCACTGAATTACATAATTATTAGATATATTATGGTACTTGCAACGGTAAAATGCGTTCAAGCATTCAAATTTGTCCTCTTAGACAGGGCAGTACATTATCAACAAAACCGTTCCAGCCTATTTAATCAACTATTTTTTTGACTTGCATTACTGGCTGATTTATAACAGTGGGACATTGATTTGTTAAAAAAAAAATATTAAAAAAATGTTGTTTTTGTTTGTGAAAGGTTATATGTTATAATTGTTGTCATGCTATGAATAGTAATGGAATTATTAATATTTATTATTGTGATAAATTCGTGCTTGTAAGCTATACAAATGCACACTTGCACATGAAAAGTTAAATTGTATATTGATACGTGTTTTTATTCATGCTTATAATAACAATTTCGGGTTAATCATCTTTTACAATGACATCGAGGTTTAAGTAATATAAGAAAAATAAGATATCTTATTATAAGAAACATAAAATAACCCATACAATCATGACAACGTATTTCCGATTATTTGTGTCAACTCCGAAGGTTAACATGGTTGTAAATTCGATTATGAAAACGTGTGTCCTGTTGTGAGTTTTGTTTTTTTTATTGGAGGGTTAGTAACTTCGAATTATTTAGGAGCTCATATTTCCTAGAAGAAATCTTGGGAAGATTAAATGGCACGCTTGTACTAATTCAACTCATTAACTTCAAAACCTCGTTTGTCAAACTATATTATTATCGCACGTTTGTGTGTACTGGTTCGCGGAAATAAATGCGTATATGCATGTGAATTTCGAAGTGAATAAGGGCCTTCCGAATCTTTGACGGCTGCATTATGTGAGAACTCGGAGTTAGTCCCAGCACTCAAACCTAATTAGACTCACTACAAAAAATGGGACGAAGTTTGAATTATAGCTGCAACGTCCAACTCTTGTCTTAGTTACTAAAATGCATTCAATGTTGGCCTGGTCTTGTGCTTTGGTGGGTCTACGGAGTTCCCGGGGAAACTCCACCTGTCCAGTATGGTGACCATCAACCAAACTTTCATTAGAAGGGAGCGGGTAATAAACCGCTTTAAAAATACATTTATGTGTGTTTACTTATTCAATATAATGCGTTTTACATTATAAAAATATCATCTTGTTAACAACAATAATGCAATTAATTTTATCTAATAAAGTGTTAAGTCATCACTGAATGTAAAAAAAAATGATCTGATGAGAAACGAGTTTTTAGTTATATGTTTTTCCTATTTATATGAACATTATTTACTTCCTTGATATTCATAACGTTTATTTTGTAGTTTTGAATACAGTCGCCCTATGCCGGAAAAATATAATAATTACAACTGTTACATTCAACATTATAATATCAAAACACACTTCTAATGTGATATATTGATTTTGGAATCAAAGATTTTGAACATTTCGAATGGTTGAAAGTAGCAAAATGGCTTTTGAAAGTTATTTATTGAGAATATAGCCTTTTGTGCATAGGCAGTTAGCTTATTAATTGCCAATTTTCATAATAACGAAGAAGTAAAATAAGGCCAATATATTTGTGTAATAGTGTTGTTTTGACTTCTTTGTCCCGAAAATACCAACATTCAGTGCCTTTAGGTACTCCATTATTAAGAAATACAAGTATTTCAGTTTTATTTAAATTAACTTCCATCCCTGTGTTTTGACAGAATGCTTCAATTAAATGTATTTGTTCTTGTAATTTTTGTTTTGTTTCCGCGTAATTTGCAATATCGTCAGCGAACATAAAACAAATGATGTTATGATTAACAATATCAATTAAGATTTCAAAATTGTATTTCATTCAATTTTTGATATGTTCCCAATGTTTACGAAGTAAAATAACTTCATTGAAATAAAACGTCATTCACAGTTGCAAAAGAGATGTATGCTTTAATTAGAAAAACAACCCAACAACACATGATTGTTCTATTGTGTTCTGATGTGTTTTGTTCTCTCATGTGTCTTCTGTCCTGTTGATTTCAATGAGCTTGTGACAGCTAAGAAAAAGGCAGAACATTTAAATATAAATTGATTTCATCGCGTGACATAACTTGCAGTGGTAATTGGAGAGTCGCTTCAATGTCTAGCAGCAGCCTGCAATTTTAACGATGTGTTGTATGTACCCCTGTGTAATCTTTTGCACTTAATCAACATCGACGCGTACAAATCGACCTATTGTTTAACAAATACACTTCTTCTGGCCAAAGGAATGCCATTTGTTATTTAACCACTTCAAGTTAAGATTTTGAGATAGAATGCGCGATTGATTATATTTCAATAATACATGTAATATACCGGTTATGAATTGTGTTGTAATAGAATAAAATCGATGTATACGTATAATTATGTGTTCCGTTTTCCAGTTAAAAGCCATAAAATACGAAAAAGCATGAATTGGACAATGCATTTATAAACTGCATTTTTATTCTATAAGCGCTTCAATTAACTTCTTAAATGATAAAAGGATTTCAGAGCATTTATTTATTTTTATAACAAAGAATAAGGAAATGGCTGGAATTCTGATTTAATTAAAAAGATCTACCTATTCGACCGTTGGTCAACGCAAAACTTTACTTTGAAAAAATAAGCAAGCACTTGTTTTCATACTGGTAGGGTAAACTTGCTTTGTAAAATACGGATAATCTCTAACAGAGTTCCTTGTTGTTCCTTGTTAATTCCTTGTCTTATGTTTTATTTTAACATTTCGCTTTATCTTTTCTTCTGTCTGACGTGTCTTCAAATCTATTTTATCAACCCTGATCAACCTACTCTTTCTTTCTAGATAACGTACATTTCCGTCAATTGTTAAACTATTGTTTTTAATTGTACTGTTATAAATACATGCCTGCTACCTAAAGAAATGTTACACACGTGCATGCAATTACTACGTTTGGAGAAGAACCTTATACGTTATTGATCTTTCTACTACCTATTCGGAACAACGTAGCTCAGTTGTAACTGTATATGCTATGCAAATGTAAACCATGTTTGTTCGTACAATAAAATGTTGACATTAAATTAACCCAAACATGAGGGATATTTAAATATTTATCAGTTTTTTTACCCAAAAAAATGGTACTTCTAGTCATAAAATAATTAATGACACGCTTACCAAGCAAGTATATGCACAAAGCAAGAATGCAGCATTTCGGTGACTGAATGATCAAATGTTCATTTATATATTCTTGGGCATAGAAAAATCTATGTGTGCTCTATGTGTAAAACATTTCCACCATAGCCACTGTAGAAAAAACATCATTCACTTAAAACAAAATAAGATTCTCCCATAAAACAAACAGTAAATGTTAACCTATGAGGCCCACAATGGATTGTTACGTTTCTATTCTACATGCATCTTGTTATTTTTGTAATGTATTTATGTATTGTTTACAACGACCAATGTTATGTTACTGTTGCAGAGATAAATCAATAAATTTATCTTTCATTTAAGGCAATATTGGATAGTCCTGACATGCTTGTGCGTATAAGTCGTATTTTTATTTGATTCAGTTAATTGTTTCCTGACACGTACTGTTATTTGTCTAGAAATACCCTCTTTCGGGAAAAGATATCGTGAGTGTCACATCCAATCAATAACATCAGAGGTACACGTCTGGTCGCTCGGCTTCAGTTTCATGTTCAGTCAATGTTTGTGCAATATTTTTATTCGTTTCGAAATATTTACGTTAAGATTGATGGGAAAATATATAAACTTTTGTAATTTTACGTTAACACGTGATAAAACAGCAGTTAACCGGGTCCTCTATTGTTAATATAATACTTTTAATAGTTATATCCAATCCAAATGTGTTTTCTAATTGTACACGGTAAAAATACTTATATAAAATATATTTAATATAGGATTGCATAAGACAGACATAAATGCCAAAGTGTTTCTTTAACATCTCTTGGTGGCCAAAAGCTTAAATATTTCGTTACTTGATACATGTGTGTCAAATATTCTTACGTGTAAATCAAAACGAATTTATACAGTATCATGATTATTGGTTTAAGTTCGTTATATTGCTTTATCGGTTCTACATAAAAAGAATAATTAACCCTAGTAATTTTGGTTTATTCATAAATAATGAACGTTTTCAACACGATGAAAGCAATAAGCACTAAACGTATTCACAGACATAAAGCATCATACAGTAAATCAAACGGGACTTGACAATGTATAATAATATTATGTTATTCCCATACATCGGTGACCCAGACATTTCTGTTGTTTCAATCGATCGTGAATATTAAGTTGTTGTTTTTCAATCTGTGAACATCAGAGGATTTGCGGGAGAGGGTGGTTTGTATCTTCCCCAAATTTCAAACAAATTCACATTAAATTTCAGAAATCTGCATATTTTTTCCACATCGAATGTATTGTTTTGAAATATAATATGTATGAATCACGTTACCTATTTACCTTTGTTTCGTTTTTCTCACCCTATGGCTAGATTTTTTATATAATTAAAAGCATGCTCATTACGTGTCCCTCTGTCAAAATAATTGAAAAGGTTCCGCTCCAGTGCACTACATGGACGTTTGAGCTAATAACATTAATTGCGTTTAAGGGGTGTTGCGGCAGTTTATTTAACCGAGAATATATTTATGGCAACACCGATGCTATTATCACAACCCAATAGTTTTGTTATCAGAATCATCACACATTTATGACCGAGTAGGTTCATAATAGGTACTCAGTGGTTCGATCCCAGGTGCGGTAAACTTTTTTTTATTCTTTTTTTNGAAACAAGTGTGATTACATAAGTTTCAAATTCACGCAAATCCTTGCATAATAATATTATTCTGTTCATGTGTGTATTATTGTTGTAACTCAATATCTTTACCATAAAAATTCCATTGATAACCAACGTTAAATAACAACCGTTATTTACTTTGAATGCTTTGTTATGCAAAAATGAGTTTTATCATATTTTTTTAACATGGAATGAACGAATTTAGCGACGCATAATACAATTTGTCTAGAGAAAGAGGCTTTTGGGAGAAGATACCGTGAGGGCCACATCCATTCAGTAACATTTATATAACTGTTTGTATTAAATTATCATGGTGAAATGCGCCAACAAATGCTTCAATCAATACTCAGGACTAAGTGTAGTTCCATGAATAATTGTAGTTCCTTTCATCACATCTATGTACGTGCAATAGTTCACTTATCCCTTGTGCCCTTGTGGTGCAATCGAATCATTTTCTCATTATTTCTTAGAATGTCAACGATTTACAAACCAAAGAGAAGTTCTTGTCAGCACAAATGCTCCCTATACCTCTCCAGCCATACAAACTATATTATTTAGTGATGAAGTCTTGACTTGGAGAAAAACATGCGTATCTTCGATGCAGTTTTTTTTGTACATTAAATGTAGTAATTAAACGTTTTGATACCTAGCTGTCTGTCAAGGCAAACAACTTCCTTCTCTTATTTTTTTTTCAACAGTTTCGCGTTGTCTTTTTTTTTGTCTGATGTGTCTTCACATCTATTTCATCAACCTTGATGAACGTACTGTTTCTTTCTAGATAACGTTCATTTACGTAAATTGTTTAACTATATTTGATATATTGTACTGTTAAAATACATGCCTGCTACCTCAAACAATGTTACACACTTGCTTGCAATTATTGCGTATGGAACAGAACCCTATTAGATTTTGATATTTCGTTCTAAACCTTTTTTGGAACAACGTGACTCAGTTGTTACTGTTTATTCTATTCACATGTATACCATGTTTGTTTGTGAAATGAAATATGTTAAAACTAATAATCGAGGAATATTCTGTCAGGCACAGTTTAGTGTCAACATAGACTCTGCATTTTTCTTTGATTTTCGGTTTTTATAGTAAAATAATCTCCAGTATCATGTGCACTGTTTTTAAACATACGGAAGTTGCGAAACATTTGCTGCATTGATATCTCGACATTTCTGCTTAAACTAGGCACATAGCGTTAACGTATTATTGTTTAAGTGCCCTTCATGATAATATTATGACAAAACACGTACAAGTTATTAATAAATAATCATGCCAATATGTAAACAAATCAGAAAGGCCCATTTTATTTCATATGTTATGTCATCATAGGTAGGACAAATGATGGTGTGTGTGTTAAGCAAATGGTGTATGTTCCATGCTGAAAAGTCTCAAACAATCCCGATGTTGGGTGCAAAGCTATTGTTTGAAATGCTAGGTATTATAATTGTATCGAAAATATTTTCAGTTGAGGTTTTGTTTATTTGCTTATTTTTTTTTGTTTGCTTATTTGTTGACGGTCAGTTAATATAATCGCACTTTCCTTTAGTAAGCTAGTATAGCATATAGTATACTAATAAACATACTTGTGACAGTAACTGACAACTGCCCTATTTGGATAAGAGGTAGGCGGAGAATGGCCGAATAAACGAGTTCGATGCTAAGTTAGATATATTGAACTCATATAAACAGAGAACTTGCATTGGAAAGTTTTTATTCTGTTGCTCTTAAGAATATTTTCTCTTGAGTTATTACTTTTGGGAATATTTGCCCTCTAGTTATTGCCATTTTATCAAATTTGAAGTCTCTAGTATTGTTGTTGGTGTTTTTTTTTATTTCACTGATATGAGGTCAGTGTGCATTATAACTTGTGAGTTGTGTGATTACTTGTGGACTATTCAGACGATTAAAGTCACCAATTCTTTGCATTGACCATTCCAGGGCGGTGACCACAGCTTTAACCATTAATATGTTTTATATATTATAGTAAATATGGTATAACTTAAGTATTTATCTACTAACCGCCGCATTGAGAATCAGATATGGTAAAAATGTCAACTTAAATATACTGTTAACTGATGAATTAAAAGTGCAAAACGTTAACCATGTACTTATATATACGTGGAACATATAATATGGTTAAGTTTGAGCAAGAGCGAACATTTACATTTATGTACCGAGGAATATACATTGTTGATGTCTTCCATTTCAAGTTCCAGATGAGAACAGCTATTACTATTGGTTATTCATGTATTCATTACAATAGAGTACTAATTAATTCATTATCCTAGAGTACATACGTTAGTGTGTTATAATTGAAACCATTAACGTCCCTGTACCGTAAATGTGCACATGAACTAACTTAGCGAGATGGAAAGTTTAATTATAACTCTTAAGAGTGAGCGTTCTTTAGTTAATAACACTGCACTATTAACCAAATGGTAGAGTACGCGCACGAACTTACTATGTTTGCTTTTTGCTGCTTTTTGTTTGAAAAATGTTTTCAGAAAGATTTCTAAACAAATGTGAAATTTATTTACAAAAAATAAATAAAAACACGAAATTATGTTGTTGGTACTTTAGTTTAAATGTTATTGTACTAAAAAAGAGTTTATTTACACATATATTTCTCTGTAAATTCAAACAAACTTATACAATAAGTATGATGAGATAACATAAATACTCTTATAACAACCAGGATCTCATCACATACAATAAGTGTATACACAAAACACGTTGCAGTCTTATGCAAAATTCCTTTTTTTTACGTACTAATCGAAGGAATTGAATTTAATGAGAAATGTGATACTTCAACGCAATGTGATACGTCAACGGTATGTGATTGGTCAGCGGACAGTATTAAAACAACATCTACTGAAACTACTGGGTAAAATGAGTAAAGATCCAGAATTTATTTACTTTTTCCATATACAAAGTACACGTAACCTTGTGAGTTAATGATATTCTAAATTCCGAATTCCCTTAGCTGTTAATCCATGTTCGTATTGTTTTCCTAAATGGACTGTTTTCTGATAATGTCATAAGATAACGTTATTTAAGGAAAGATATCGTGAGTGTCTCATCCATTAAATGTTATCAGAGATATACTTCTAGTCACCCTGATACAATTTAATGTCCACTATAAAATGTTTGAATAACAATTCGTTTTCATGTTTAATCTGTTGGGGTTTACTAGATACACGATTTCAACTGCAATTATTTGGATAAGGTTATAGCCATATATTCGTCTGGTTTTATTTTATCTGAAAGCGATTACAACATTAAAGTAGCTAAGACACGGTAGACCTCTGCAAAATTAAATTTAACTTTGTATAATCATTTCATTAAAAGCAACAGTTGAAAGCAATAGCATATCCTCTCTATAATATCATCTCCCGTAAAAGAAGCAATCGATGGTATATGGCTTTGCACATTTCCTTCGTTCAATTATCGGTTGATCCGTCGGTAAGCAGATTGGTCGGTAAGTAGATCGGTCGGTAAGCAGATCGGTCGGTAGGTAGATAGGTCGGTAAGTAGATTGGTCGGTAAGTAGTTCGGTCGGTAAGTAGATCGGTCGGTAAGTAGATCGGTCGGTAAGTAGATCGGTCAGTAAGTAGATCGGTCGGTAGGTAGATCGGTCGGTAAGTAGATCGGTCGGTAAGAAGATCGGTCGGTAAGTAGATCGGTCAGTAATTAGATCGGTCGGTATTTAGATCGGTCGGTAAGTAGATCGGTCGGTAATTAGATCGGTTGGTAAGTAGATCGGTCGGTTAGTAGATCGGGTGGTCGGTAGATCGGGTTGGTGGCCCGTATACCGTAGTTACTTATAAACGCATCATTAAAGACGACTTTCAATTCTAAAAATTTAACATTTGGCTCTGAATTCCTTAATGATTATATAGATTATGTTACTTGTAGCGATAAAATGTTTTCAAGCATTAAAATGGAATCCTCTTAGACAGGGTAGTACATTATAAAAAAACTGTTGAAGCCTATTTAATAAACTATTTATTGATTTGCATTAAGGGCTGTTCATAATTTCATGACTTTATTAAAAAGTCCTGCAAGTTTGTGTTTGTGTGTTTTTGTTTGTTTGTGGAAGCATACATGATATTAATGTTTTCATTTGAGGAATAGTAATGGTTCTATTAATAATTATTATGATGATAAAATCGTTCTTGTAAGCTATACAAATGCATACTTGCCTTTTGAAAAGTAAATTGTGTACTGATACGTTTTTTATCATACTAATAATTATATTTTCGGGTGCATCAACTATTACTTTGAGAAGGACGTTTAAGTTACATAAGAAAAAGAAGATGTCTTATTACTAGAAACATAATATAGCCCGTAAAAGATTCACAACTTATTTTCGATGGTGTCAATTCCGAAGTTTCACACAGTTGTTTATTCGATTATGAAAACGTGTGTCCTTTGTGTAAGTATTGTTTTTCTTGGAGCATAAGTAACTTTTAATTATTTAGAACCTCGTTTTTCCCTGAAAGTAGTCAAACGGCTTTTGAAATGTATTTATTGCGAGTATAGCCTTTAGTGTGTGTGCAGCTAGCTTATTAAATGCCAATTTCCAAGATAATGAAGGCGTAAAAATTAGGCACATATATTTATTCTGACTTCTTTGCCTAGAAAATACCAATGTTCGGTTTTTTTGGTACTTCACCATTACGAAATACAATGATTTCAGTTTTATTGAGATTTACGTCCATCCCCGCATTTTGACAGAATGTCTCAATTAAATTAATTTGTTCTTGTATTTTTTTGTTTTGTTTCCGCGCAATTTGCAATATCGTCAGCGATCATTAAACAAATGATGTCGAGAATTTGATTTGTTCGGCAATAACGACTTGGGAAAAAAATGGTACGATGATTAACATCACCAATTACGTGTCAAAATTGTTTTTCATTCAATTTTAAATGTGCTCCCAATGTTTACGACGTAAAATTACTTCATTGATATAAAACGTAGTTCACAGTTGCGAGAGAAATGTTTGCTTTAATTAGAAGAACATCCAAACAACACATGTTTGTTCTGTTGTGTTCTGATGTGTTTTGTTAGGTCATTTGTCTTCTGTCCTGTTAATTGCAATGAGCTTGTGACAGCTTTGAAAACAGTTAGAAAAGTTTAATATAAATTGATTTAATCGCGTGACAAAACCTTCAGTGGTAATTGCAGAATTGCTTGAATATCCAGTATTAGCCATTAAATGCATTAACACGATGTGTTTTTATTTCCCCTTGTGTACTCTTTTGCACTCAGTCGACTTCAACAAATCGAAAATTTGTTGACAAATGCACTTCTTCTGGCAAATGTAATTGCATTTTTTTTTAATTTGACCACTTCAATTTTAGATTTTGAGATGTGAGCATGCACAAATGAATTTATTTAAATAATAAATTGAATATACCGGGTATGAATTGTGTTGGAAGAAGCATAAAATAGATGTATACGTTTAATTATGTGTTCAGTCTTTCAGTTAAAAGCCATACAATACGAAAACATATGGATATTAAACAATGCATTTACAAACTGTATTTTATTTCTTTAAGCGCTTCAATTAACTTCTAATTTTTTTAAAGGACGTCAGATCCTTTTTTTTCTAACAAAGAATACGGAATTGGCTGGAATCCATATTAAGAACGATCTACGTATTTGACCGTTGGTCAATGTAAAACATTTCTTTGAAAAAAGACAAGTAAGTGTTTTCTTACTTGTAGTGTACATTTGTTTTGTAAAATACTGTTAGTTTGTGACACATACAAATACATAGCAAAATAGCATACTGTGCACCCGCTCATTATCACGTTAAAAAGTGTTTTTAATATGTAAATATGTATCATTACTTTTCACAAATTGTTTTTTTAACCAGAGACAGAATATCGCCCACGGTGACCGTGTCATTTTAAGATTACAAAACAATAGACGATGTTTTGAAAACCTTTCTTGTTGTTTTTAAATAAATCACTAATATGCAGCTCTATAAATATTATTTCATATATTATTTAACTTTTTTTATTTGCACAATTGTAACACTGAGCAAACTGCATGAAATACTTGAACTCTGAGTATTCCAAAGTATTTGAAGATACTATATAAAATAACGTTTTTAAGCAATCGTTGCAAATAATTCGTTTAAGCGTTTAATCAACTGGTTTTCTTTAAAAGGGAGACAACATTGAAACTATCTCAAGCAAGAAACGGACAACCACAGTCCCTTCCCTGTGTCACTATATACCTGAAAGCTACAAACTACATTACTGTATGTTGACAGAGGCCTACTGCGCGGTGGAGGCGCACTTTGTAGATGCTTGGTAGGTAAATTTGCCGGTTCGCCCGAAATACTGTTTTATCATCTTTTGAAGACTGCTAGTTAAACGGTCCATAATCTGAAACATTCTTTGAACTCTGCAATTGAGTAGTCATTAAGAACATTTCAACGCGTTTATATTGCATGTGAAGAAGCAATCTTAGCAATATAAAGAAGTGAAACTCCAGAAGTTCCAGCAGTATTGTATTCCTATTATACTCACGTTTGCGGTCCTTTATTAATGGCAAGTGACCAATTGCATAGCAAGACATACGCATGTAGATTACATGAACAACGAACCACGAAAATCAATTAAAATGAATGAATCATTGACGGTCTAGCTTTTGGTAGCGAATGTAACATCAAAATGGTGTGCCTTTCGACATTGTAGAGACATAGTTTCGTTGTTTAATGTTGGGTATCATGTCGTGAGACGAGTTGAAATGACATGCGTCTTGTCGTGAGTCGCATTGATTGTCGGCCTACGTATATGTTAAAAATTGTTTGTTGTTTTAAGTTTTATCTCATACAAGTACCAAAGAAGAAACCTAATATTTCTTACGTTTAATTCATTTACTCTGTAAATGGTCGTCACAGCTGTGGTCTGCTGGCAACGAGGAAACGCAGTTGTTCTCTACGTCTTCTTTGACGAACTGCACAATGTATCTGTGTGACCATCGGTCAGGACAAAGAAACCCGAGGGTGAACATCGGTTGTCGGAAGAAGCCGATATTATCAGTGCGAGAGGAAGTGAGAGAAAGTGTTTACTACTGTGAACAGTGAGACTCATGTATACCTTTGAAGATACTGTATACAATAGCGCACCACAAGTGGCTTACAGCCTATGTTGATGATTATCTGGCTAGTGTTGTTTGTGGTTTAGTAGTCCGCTTTCAAGAATCAGACAAGAATCGCGACGCTGTTCATCTTCTGGCTACTCGATATAGGTTAGCTTGTTCTCGGTACAGAAGGTCATACCATCGTGAGTCTTCTGAGCAGTATTTTCTTATATATTTGACCACAGAAGTCAGCTTGTGGATGTGGACACCAAAGAACATATCCATTTTTTGATTTGCTGCAGCGGCTTAACTTAACTGTAGTAAGAGCTACATTGTTGGGATCTCATCCTGTTTACTCGTGTGTCCTCATATTTAGTGGAAGAAGGATATGTACGAGTCTTTTACCGTTTTTGGACTGGTTCAAAGTATTTTTTTATTGTCTATGAGACTTCATTGGTTGAGATGACCGTATATAGGAGAATATAATAAGAGAAAAGTCGTGTAGTGAATAGGAATTCGATGATGCACAACAGGGTAGGCAGCGTTCCAAGCATAGACCTCTGTGTGACACCGGATGTAACATTTGTTTGAGCTCATTTTCTACCTTCTACCAGTACATGTTGGCCCCGGCTGATAAAGAGCATTTCAGTATGTAAAAGATTGGTGCAAGAATGACGTAGCAATATGGGCTAAATATGTAAACCATTGGCTCGGCCCCAGACAAGGTAGTTGATTGGTAAGGTTTCTGTGGAGCGGTGTTTACGAAAACAATCATGTGTGTCGCATAGAATATTGAATATGTTTTTTAAGCTCTACACATATTCAAAGAACTTATCTGATATTGTAAAATTGAACATTGTCCAATCTGACACTATGCTGCTGGAAGAATGCGGTCGAAATCGTACGATGATTTAAAAATGAAATAAAAACACCGTTAGATCCAATAGAACGACGATTGGCGGTCACAAAGTGCGCGATGGACGAGTTTCGAACTCCCTGACCCCAAAAAATATCACGTTGATAGCCATGCTTTTGCTGTAAAATACATTGAATCCGTTGTGTGAATAAGCTGATAATTGCTGTAAATATAATGGCAGATTCACCAGCTATGTAAGAGATCCCGTGCGTACCACTCCTTCATCTTGTGACTTTTGTTGTCCGTGTGATTGATCTTCGTTTGTTATGAGAGAGTTAAAATAGTTTTTTTTTAAGAGCTAAAATAAGGAAATTGAAGGGTTAAGCACAATTCTAAATTGCTAATATTATTTGATGAGATAAAAATGTCCTAGCATGACATGGTGTGTGCATTCACCCATTAAAGTGTAAACATGGGACATATGTCCCTAAATATGTGTATGTGAAATGTTGTGCACGGAACTAGGGTGTTGGCTTAGTTGAAAACCTGATTGAGTATTGTAAAATAGGAATAATTATAGCTTCGTCGTGTGGTAACCGCATCTCGGACATAAAGCCCAGTTATGCATAAGACACCATACCTTTTTCATAACGTTAAAGTCGTATTGAGGAAAAATCAAGACCATTGGCATTTATATATAAAAAAGACTCAACAGCTTCTTAACTTTGCAGTCGAAAATAGTAATATTTTTACACATTTTTGGGGCAATTGCATTCTGCAAGTCGCACCATAGGTAAAATAAAATACGTTTGCCGAAGAATCAGTTTCAGAATGAAGTCCGTTACTGCAATTAGCCTAACTTTGCATCCAGATTCTGCTTTCGCAAACAAAATAGCTCCGATCGCATGGTATTAGTGTTAATGCGCACAAACATTATCACGTGACCAATTGAACATGTGTCATGGGGACAAAGTACTCGTCGCTGTATACACCTTCCATGAGGACTGCGTGTAACTCGGGTGCTAATGCCATAGTGAACAGACGTTGCCATGGATGGAACGCGCGCTGTAAGCGATGATGTCAAACGCACAACGAGTGTGTAAACACCGTGAAGGCGGGCAAAACTGGATTAAACTGGATTCATTGATGAGCATTTCAGAAGGGGAAATTGTTAAGCTGGTGAAAAATGATACCCACGAACGATGGGAAAACCCGTTTTTTGGGAACGGATCCGTTTGGTTTGTTTTACGGCCTTTTTTAAATAGCAGGAAAACCCTTTAAAGTCTCATCATGTTTATAACCTCAATTTGACGGTTTTAGGATTGAATATTGGTCACATTCCACTTATTAAAAAATTGTATACTTTTTGCCCATATTGCAGATAAAAAGCCACCCCCACCCACTCCTCTCCGCAAATATTGTTTGCTGTTGCAGAATTGTGTTGGTACCTCTGATGAATCATTAGAATATATTTAATGCACAGTTTATTAAAATAAAGCAATTTTAAGTTTTCAATGTGAAGTGCATGGTTATAAAAAATCCAACAAAATCGCCCCACCAGTACTTTCAGTACTTTGATTTTTTGTTAAAATCAAACAATTTCCTCATTTTAAAATAATAAATATTTTACACATGAAATAGATCCTAACATGTCATAAATAAATAAAACATTTGCGTTAAGATATATAATTAAGGTTATATCTTAAAACTTAAAGCTTTTATTGTGATTCATAGTTGAGACACATAATCCTAAATCCTATAGGTACTTGTAAACATCGCATCAATTTCACAACATAATCCAATCTTTCATTTTAACTAACATATACATGTGTGTTTGCAGAAGTTATTAATATGTTGATCATAAACAATACAATGTGTTAAGTTAAACATTATTACCTTAAAGAGATTGTTCACAGAATTTCGTATTTGTGAAAAATGACATTCAATATGTTAACTAACAAAACCATAGTGCTTTCGATAGTGTTAACAAATGAAAGTAGCAAGAAAAAAATTGAATATAAAAAATAGTATCCAAGGCGGGATTCGAACCCGGGATCTCAGAAAACACAAGCTAGTGCGCTACCACTGCGCCACGAACGATTAAGTTTAATCTAACGAATTATAAACTGCATATAAAATTAGTAGTACACGTAGTTCCCTAATTATTGAAGAAATGCGTTACAAACGCTTTATGATTTTGACGATTTCGAATGATGATTATCCATTAATGAACCACTATTTTTTAATTGTTCTTAATCAGGAGTGGTATTTCGCTTGTTTAAACATAATATATTCATTCTTTTTTAATATATAACACTATTTGAAATTTTACCAAACAGTGTCAACGAAAGCAGTAGGAGAACACCATTTCAACCCCCGTCGTTTAAGGTTTGGTATGCAATTGTATAATTTCCCTTTATAAATAAAATATCCATCGATTTTTTAGCATCACTGAAAAGGGTAGTTTTAATTAATAACTATCAACAAGGAAGAAGCTTGATAGATGTATCTCAGATGAATTTAAAAGAGTAAAGATACTTGAACAAATTTTTCAATGGAACAAAATGCAACCGTTAATTTCACAAAAATTTTTTGGAATATAGGACAATTAAAGATCCAGAAACACTATCAGGACAACAATGATAGTTCTCACTGAAAGGTTAATGAATATAATATATTTCTTAGCAATCAATGTACTTCCGCAACTGTGGATGGGGGCATACATTCACCCTTGCAGATTCAAGATTTGAAAAATGGGCCAATGTTTTCATACAACTATCACTGTCTTGACTAATGGAGGAATTGAGTGTTCTTGAGTGTTTTCAAAAGGTGAAATCATTCTTCAAGAGAGTCCGCATACTCCTTGCAGAGTTACAAGCAATGTTATTGAAGAGATGTTCAAGTAACGACTTTCACTCGAGGAATTTGACTTTCCTGCTTCTGTAACTTCTTATCACAAACAGCACGATTGAATTAACCGGTCTCATAACAACATTCTTAAGTAAAAATGCACGCGTTTAATGAAGATATGATAACGCGGTTGGACTAAGAGGGCTAAAACGTGACCGGTCAGAACTTCATTATCAATGCGGCTGAAAGTCAAAGCTGTGCGAGTTTTATAATCGCACATATGTTTTATGTAGGTTTTGTGAAAGTGGGATGTTATTACGGATGTAAACGGCGTCAATTGACCAATTAAGATGCCTGGTGCTATAACCCCACCATTCATGAGAAAATGAGGCCGATAATCAAACATTTCACATATGTAACATTTCTTATTTCATTATTTACAGTTCTTGAGGCATTCTTAAAAAAAAAATGTACACGTTGTCGGAAACTTATTTAAAAAAACGTGTTCTATAACTTATTAGGTTTTCAATACATCATGGACTATATGACACATTTGCAAACCGAACGACATTATAAGTTTGGGCTGGAAACAATGTGAAAACAAAATTAATATTTAGCGCTCCAAACACATATTCAAATGAAACAATTGTTTATAAAAATAATCGTTATTTTTTCTTACAGCACACGATATATAACTGCTTTTATAAGAATATGCAATCACAAGCAATATTCTTCCTTTTATCTTTTTAAGATTCTTTATATAGCTTTTCTAATTTAGTTTATGGTTTATTTAGCGAATATGCTCAAACATTCAATATTTAATGCATTGTTTATTGATCAAATTTTGCAAAAAAAGGATCGACAACTCAACCTAGAATTAAATAACCTACAAACAAACGTTCGAACATCAATAACAAATAGGGTAAGTATGGTTTTGGGAAAAATTAAATACGCCTAATATGAACGTTTATCAATACATAATAAAACTTAATTAAAGATTGAACAATTGTATCGTTGTCAATTATTCGTTACCGGTAAAAAAAATGCTATTTTACTGGGAATAAAATGGTTTGTCGTGCGGGATTATAAATGTCTTTGAGAACTTCTAGTCCCGCGGATGTTGACGCCATATTTAAAAAACAGGAATCCTGCACCTGTATGTAACAATATGAACATTGTTGTGTTAGTTAATGAAATAATTGTTGACAATTTAAACGGAACACATTTCAAATATGTTTTATCGTGTCTTAAATGTTTGGCATAACCGTATTTTTATCATTGGTTTGCTTTTTTGACGATCAATGAGGTTTATTTTGACCACTTCATTTGTTGCGATAATACAATGCGCTATAAGCACTATCTGTGTTGAGATATAAGAAGATATGTATGATCTTTCTTGCCAAAGCTGACTTACTTGTAATTAATTGAGATGACTGTTGCTAGTTTATGTGTGTGTGTTTTTTTATAATAAAAATACTTTTTCTGGTATGAATCGCTACCAATCGGCTATTTCAGAAGCGTTTGACACTTATCAATTCACTTAAGAAACACTTATTTATCAATCATTATATATGATGTAAGGTAGTCGGAATGACGATGTTTGTGTGAATTGATTTCGGTGTGCGTGGACACAGTTGAAAGAACTATCCCTTGTATAACGCAATACACTATTTTAGTTGCATTAGTCTCATCATTATAATTGAGTTAATTACATTAAAAAAGGGGTTAACTCATTATGTATACAAGAACATGTACTCATACTGAATAATTTATGAAGTATACGTGTTCAAAGTAGTTCGTCTATGTATGCGTACGTCTTTTCAAGACATCACTTGGTCTGCTCTGAAATTGATTAAAATTCATGTTTCTCCCATAACTGTTTGTTATGCTTGATCTAGTAGATGAGTTTACAAAACAATTATATATATACAATCATGTTTTTGTTGATTATCAATTTATACATTCGTCCGCAAATCGTCAAACGAACTAATCACGTCGACTAAATGATGTGACGTCGGCAACGTCATTACGCAAAAACTAAACCACGTTGACAACTAATAGTGTGTTTACAAAACACGGCATATATTTGAAAGCATATGAGATATTGACAAACGGTTTTCAGATCCTAAACTAGAAATGAATGACCTGAAATAATATGTAAACAAAAGTACAAATTGAAATGTTTGTCATTAAACCCCTTTTTTACAGAGCACGGCCATACAAATCCATTTTGGCAAACAAGTTGAGAAATAAAAATAAAGCCTTAAGCAAGGATTTGGTAATTTGAACAAAATACAAGCAAAACGTGAGTATCAATTGCGCAGTGAAATCAATACATAAACATCATTACTATCGGCAAATAATACAGTTATATACAGCCTACAGTCGTCTTCAGTCGTTTATATAATACGAATGCCAGCAAACTTAAAATAAAACTTGGCCGACTGTCGTATGTCACAGTGTGTGCCATGATTTTGGCCTTTACCATGGTCTTCAAAACTTCGTTTACTTTTCAAAGATCGATGCCGAAAACAAACAAAAAAAAGTTATGCGAACCACTTACCAATTGTTAGAGCTGAACAATTCCAATTGAAATCATAATACATTCGCAATTGGCGAGTACAAGTCACAGATTGCGTATATGGATTCGTTATTGATAAATACTTGTATGAGACGTTGTCATGCTTTTTTGTTTTGCATTACAATATTACAATATATTTCATTCATACATTCATTTTATACACATGTAAAACATAATTGCAGGTAACATTACAAAATTAATGCTAAAGTAACAAGCACATGTGAGGTTTCGTATCAAGATATTGATGCCCGTGGCAAAGTTTGTTTTGCAATAGAACCATGCATGAGGATAATGCGTTGGTGTTTGGGGTCGTCAGCATGTCTGCAACAGTTGCTTGTGATCAAATGATGTGTACATATGTATAATTGTAAATGTCTCCTGTTCATGAAGGTAAATGCATTCGAGTTTTAGTTATAACAGGTATAAACTGGTCTTGTTATTGATGATTTCAAAGTTGTTTTCGGAAACAATATAACCTGTAGCAAATTAGCAACCATTGGTGTTGTATGCAACTAAGAATATAACACCAACCAATAGCAATCATGAAACGTGACCATTATGAATTGTGCAGAGGCGCAGATGAACGTTATTGGAAAGACAGTTTTCTACCTAAGATTGTAAATAACAGCATCGCTTCCTTTTATGAACCATTTCGTTATATAAAACCTATATAAGCAGTCATTCCATTGATGCACCGCATACGTGTTTACTGAATTTTAAAAGGATTTGAAGGATGCTTTCTCTGACGAGTGTCACCGTCTTCGTGATTGCTTTGGCTTTGGCCGTTGTCTCCTGTCAAGGTACAGTTTATAATTACAGAGAGCATGTACATTTGAACATGCTTGATACAAGTATATTAGTTAATGATTTATAAACATAAATACTAGTATGTAAATCATTGTTTATCGAATGACATGATGTTATATGTTATGCTATTATGTGAGATACTGCATTATACATCTATGCGAGTAAATACGTAGTACTCGTAAACGAATGTGAGTATTAGTTCCATACTAGTACAAGTGACAGTATACATAAACAGCTTTGTGATACGGATTTATACAGACATTGTAACACAATGTTAAACACAAATATGTCATTTAATGCCATATATTTATTTAATGTTAAGTAATGAATTATTGAAAACTCTAATTGAATTGATTCCCGATAATTTTCTGAGTAAGGGAATGTTTTTTTTCTACTTTGTTACCTCTCTATATTTTTATCCATGGTGCTGCCTCAAGTGAAATTTCTTTGAGCAATTTTAAAATTGAAATATACACGAGAAGTTTCTCCTGTTGTCGAGTTTGAGCATAGCAATATTTATTTTCTGACTTTAATGAGAACATCATTTCACGATATAACCACGAAAGCAAACATATCCTCAATTAAAATCTTAAAATGTCTTGCATGAGATTTATCATTGCTTTGGGGTTTCCTAAGTGACTTGGGACAAGGTTACTCAGAAACAATGACGGTATTGATTCAACCCATCATACATTTAGGCTTTTCATCTTGCTATAAACTTAATTTTAGAATCCAAAGGATTTTTGATCCTATTCTTTATTTCTCAGCTTTAATTATCTGCCAACGTGTTTACCAGACCAACTTTCCAAACCAAAAACGTTTACATTTTACAAAGAAGTATCTATTAGTCGTCCCTTTCAGAAAACTCTTCCTCCGAAAATATTCGAAATATTTGCATTTTGAGAAGAAAAAATCTATATATTCAGATGTTTCACAAAAACACATCGGCGTTTCAACTTAGTGTGACCCTGTCCTTATGTTGCTTTTAGGGTTCCTTTTTGATAGGGAGATAAGCAGCTCCAATAAAATACTTTAAAATCCACGGAAAATGTTGATTGAACTCCAACATGGCGCCTTAATGTTGATTTCTTAACCCATTTGCTACGTATCATTGGGAATATTTTATATTCATATAAAATTAGTTATCTATCAATGGAACCATAAATCAAATGCATTCCTTCAATGTTATTTTTAACAACCAATTTCACATATAGAGATACGTTTACTCGTATTTATAGCTGTAGCAAAAATATGTCTATAATAAACACTAAATACCAGGCAATATCGAACATCGAACAATCCTTTTTACATAAAAGAGTCGTCGAGTGTGCATTTTAAAATCTATTTCACTTTTATATTGTTGATCTTACGGTTGAATTTCTACTTGAAATGCTATTCACTAACTTTTATTCTACTTCGAAAAATAAATTAGGAAGATTGGAATCGCTGAAGCGTTAACAACATTTTGAAAAAAAAGCATATAACATTATCATTTTAAGAAAATCATAATGTTGTCAAACCGTTTCCTATCGCCAGGATTCAAACCTTTGCCTTGTCAAAAAGGTATTCCTCCAAGCTGTATTCAGCCGTGGGATGAATGTCCCAGGGGATATCTTGATTATGGTTCATGCCCCAACAAGTACTACTGCTGCTACACGACAGGGCCCAAGTTTTTGTACTTTTACTAAATTATATTATTCAATAGTAGTATTATTCTGTATTCAGAATGTATAAGTTATGAAATAGCCAACAATACGAAGTTTTTTATTTATAAAATGCGGTAAAATGGCACTGTTTATCATAAACATATTGTCATTTTAAATTGCAAACATTCAACAATCTCGACCATGTGGGGTTCATTCAAGTCAGGATTATCCAAATTTGTGTTGGTACCTGATGCGATGAAAACTGTTCATCTCGGGCATTATGGATCGCTACCCGCCATATTAGATTGCAGTTAAGGTCAATTATAATACCACATTTCGTTTTACAAGTGCTAAATAAATATACTCGTCCTTACATAGTTTTAAAATGACATCACAGTTGGAACGTAATATACTGCTTTCTGGCTTTCTTTTTTATCTTTCAGCTCGTATGCATACGAATATAAGGCGGGTTTCACCGAAAATACCGTTTCATTGTGTAATGAATTCATACAAAAATAATATAAAGAAAAAGTATATGCTAATAACAGCTTAATTTTCCAATTAAATATGCACTATGTTGTTTTTTCGATTACAGCGTTTTTTTGGGTACCAACTACGTTAAATAAATTAAAAAATGTCAAACTGAATAATAGGTTGTTTTTTTTTTTNCATCCGAACAAGCCTGACCACTATTCTTGTCAATGTATATTATTAGTGCAGCAACAATAAGTCTTGATTTGGTGGAAATAACGTACAAATAATGCTAATAACTTATTGTGTTACGGATTTTCAAAAGCTATTAGTGTAATGTTGCTTTTATTAGATCAAATGAAAAAAATGGTAGGAGACTTTTCATAATTTAAAGTATTTATAAAAAGTGTTAGTTTTAACTTAGGACACGTACAAATAATGATAAGATAATGATTCAAATAAATATTTAACAATTTTGTCATTGTGTGTGTTTGTTTTTGTGAGTAGCATAACTACGGGAATTATTTAAATGCTTATTATGTCTTCATTAATAAGACTGTGATTTAGACTTAATGAAGGAGGTTAGAGAGCTTATTAAATAATTTCCTGTCAATTGTGTATTTCAATAGCTTATAGTGCATAAAGGTGTTATTTTGCAGTCTGCGAATGTCAAGACTTTGGAGACCTGCCAAACTACAGCTGTACGAACAAGCCGCAAGCGTGCAAACAATGTTGCGAAATGTGTAAGTATAAAATCTTGTCCGTATACAATTAAATTAAAAGGAGAAATGTCGGACACGTGAACTACTGAAAACGAAGGAGTAATAACGAATCAAAGCAATGAATTGCTATACATGAAAAGTTATTTTGTTATATTTTTTTGACGTTTCATCATGAGTTTCTTTCTTTTTAGATCCGGTTAATCCTGCTTAAAACGTGACTCAACGTGCATTTGAAACATACACTTCAATAAATTCAGCAAGAGAATGTATGTAAATAAATTCAGCAAGAGAGTGTATGCGTTGATCTTTAATTCAGGTTTTATACTCAAGGAGCCCGTTTTATTAAAAATCATACGACAACTTTAAGTTACGATTCAATGTTTGAAAAATATCATTGATGAGCACCAACCTGTAAAATAAGTTGAATCATATATATCAATTAATTTCCTTGCAATCTTTCATATGTCCTTTATTTTAAGAACATATTGATCATATATATATATTTATTGACAGCTCAAACTTATGTCGTAACTTAAATGTGTCGTATGTTCTGTGATAAGACATGACTAAGGTACCAACTCACTTCTAAATGGTGGAGTTATATGTAGGATATTGGCGCATGGTATAATAAGCAAAATCTTTATTTTTACTGGTTTTTATTGTGTAAACATTTCACTAAATGGTATTACGGTGAAACTGCAGAATTTGGAATAATTATATATATGTTTCAAATAAAGAAATGTTTTCCTTTTTGAAAAGGATTCCTTTGCGAAAAACAGTAAAACTATTCCACTCGGAGAGTTAGGCATCATACATTTGCCTGTTTGTAACTCTTATGTACTTCATTATTAATAACCGACGAAAAGTGGTACAAGTGGAACATTTTATCTTTTAAATTAAATATAGAAAAGATACATGTAATATATAATTTCGCTTGTTTTCTATGATATTTACTTTATTGAATTTATGACAAATTTGTTGAAAGATGCTTTTGCGCATAAATTAAATACGCGTCGTAAAGTTTTATGCAAAATGAATTGAGTTGCTGATAGATCTAACACTTGACAAAGTTTATGTATAAATTTGATTTCACTGTGGAAAATAACAAAATTAGTTTCATTAAACGACCCCCTAAGTAGTAAGTCAATCCATGTATTACATGTATGTAATTTAGCAAATATGTGTAATTAATTAAACTCTATTTCCTCGAACGCCCGAGGCCTTTAGTTACATGTACAAGCGTCAAAATACTAAGTGTTTACATTAAACATATTGGAGAAACAAAGAGAAATTTCGGTTCTAAATCTTGGAAAACATGAATTAAACTTTTAATTTTAGAAACGTGATTAAACAAAATCTTAAAACATAACTTTTACAAAATTGATATTTAAATATTTATCTGTATTGTTCCGAGAAAGAAATGCTATCAGCTATCTATAAGTATATACATATCGTTTACTTTATTGCGCATGCTGGGCTATCATAGCGGGCAATTGAAGGCGCAATTTATGATGAGTTCAGGATGATGTCTCGCTTGCAACAACCATGTTGCTATCTGAAAAGTTTAAATAAAAGTGAAACCTTGATTTTTTACATAGTCTTTATGTTGTTAAAGTGATAGTAGATGTTTTGTTGGTTAAAGTGATAGAAGATGTGTGGCTGTAAGGCCTATNTTGGAGAAACAAAGAGAAATTTCGGTTCTAAATCTTGGAAAACATGAATTAAACTTTTAATTTTAGAAGCGTGATTAAACAAAATCTTAAAACATAACTTTTACAAAATTGATATTTAAATATTTATCTGTATTGTTCCGAGAAAGAAATGCTATCAGCTATCTATAAGTATATACATATCGTTTACTTTATTGCGCATGCTGGGCTATCATAGCGGGCAATTGAAGGCGCAATTTATGATGAGTTCAGAATGATGTCTCGCTTGCAACAACCATGTTTCTCTCTGAAAAGTTTAAATAAAAGTGAAACCTTGATTTTGTACATAGTCTTTATGTGGTAAAAGTGATAGTAGATGTTTGGTTGGTTAAAGTGATAGAAGATGTGTGGATGTAAGGCCTATATCATTATCGGGGATGATGAAAAATCTTACATGAAATGGCTTTACCATATCAAACGTCCTGTCTGTCCTTCATGACAGCCGATCATGGCATAAGCGAAAATATATAAAGGGGATAACAACACCACATTATGCGGCAAAATTGCGGCGCATTATTACCAATAGTTTCTTTACTATGCATATGTGGCAAGCATCATTAACAAATAAGAACGGACACTTCGTAAAACAAATTCTAACACTATTAACCGAGAATCGATTAAATCGAAGGTTCTAAAGCTTAGCTCAAGTCTCGCATCTCTTAAAAGGCTTAGACGTGATGGCGTGCAATATTATGTGTCAATATGTTGCTACATGTTATCATCTCTACCTGTATACCTTCTGCTAGTTTCTTATTATTTTCGCTCTTCAACAAATAAAAATAATGTACCCGTACCTTCATATGTTATTGGCAATTAATTCACAAAATTTCCAATGCTATTACATATAAATTAACAATTATCAACGCTATTGATAATATAATTGTGTTAAAAATACCCTTTTGTTTTTAAAGAAATCGATTATGATGTTATATGAGTATGGAGATAATTATTCAAGAGACCTGAGATCTGTTAAACAAAATAACATTTTAGAGTTTTCCTTTTGGTGTTTTTTTCTTTAAAAGCAATTTGTCGGTGTTCGCTTACTAAATAATGAACACATGCTGCTGCATTCATATGGTGAAATATGCAGTATTTCCGGTCCACTTATATTTGCAAAGAAACGTTGTTATAAATTATTTCTAATGGACATCTTAAAAGTCAAAATACAAATAAATTTCTCATCGAATTCAATTAACTATGTAAACACACATACGCGTCGAAATGCATTTACTAATTTTACGAGCCAGTGGGGCTTTATTCATCGATACAACGTGTTTTATGAAGTATTCACCAACATGACCGCATCGTTCTACACAGCCGATCTCAGTGGGCTGTAACTAGACGTCACGTGATGTCTGACAGGAAATTACATGTTTAAGGTCAAATTGTATACATTTAATTTCACGCAATTTCATAACAGCTGGACGAAGTCTACGTGTTGCAACTTTGGCTTGCATATAAGTACATTTATTGATTTAACAAACTTTACTCATCGATACATCGTGTTTTATGAAGTATTCACCAACATGATCGCAACGTTCTGCACAGCCGATCTCAGTCGGGTGTTACTAGACGTCACGTGATGTCTGACAGGAAATTAAATGTTTAAGGTCAAATGAAATATATTAAAATTTCACGCAATTTAATAATAGCTGCACGCAGTCTACGTGTAGGACCTTTGGCTTGCATATAAGGCTCCGTCCACCGTTTACCAATCTGATATCCTAGTTATATAATGTTATGCAACATTTAAAATCTCGAAAGTATTGTATATGCAATAGTTAAAGTATTTTTTATTGAAAGCGTTTAAACACTAGCCATATCAATAATGATAAAAAGCCTTTAAATAAAGAAAACTCCGTAGTATGTACAACAAGACATGTACGGTATGACACGCAAAACAGATATCCCTTACCGGTCGGGTGAAAACTCCTTTCAATTAATAAAATTGCATTTCCTTCATACTGCCCTTTAGCTGTAAATTTGTACTGCGGATTCCACATGCTAATCTGGGACGACACTTGACTTGCATTAAACCCCCTTTTTACATAGCACAGCTCATATATATATATATCAAGTTATATCAAGTTTCATGATTATATTCTTGTACTTCTCTAGTTATTTCATGTTTATGCGTATGGGCTCATGGCCGGATGGGTGAACAGATAAAGAGATTGGCAGACAGACAAAAGGCAAATATAGTGCCGAATTTGTATACCGAGTTTCAAATGTATATCTTATGTTGTTATTGAGAAATTACATTATACAGTTTAATTCTCTTTGTATCAACATAGACTTGATCTTTAATCTTAGGTGAAAACCAAAAGATCTTGAATAATTCACATATCACTCTTTAAAAGAATTTAAAGTTTTGTCAAAGAATCTTCAGTATTTTCGGATAAATCACAGAATCCTGTTACAAATTGTATTTTTTGCGGATGGACAGACTAATGGACGGTTGCACGAAGTGAGGGATTAACAGACACGCGTACAGAAAACCTAAAGCTGAATGCGTATACCAAGTTTTATGATAGTATCTTGTTTTATTAAAATATTAGTTTTTGTGTGCATTGTCTGATAGAGGAACGGATGAGAAGAGAAAGGGCTTAAGAGACACACATTAAGAAAACGTATAGCTGTATGTGTATATCATGTTTAATTATAACTTATCTTTTGTACTGTGTGCGTTAGTACAATTTTCATATGTGTTCTATTTTTAATAAGATCGACCTGAACTTTGACTTCAGGTGAAAACAATCGTTCATAAAAGTCGCATTTCCTCTAAAAGTATACAAAGTTTCATCTAACTATCTTTTGCACTTGATGAAAAATTGCTGAACCAATTTTTGCGGACAGATGGACAGACGGAGAGACACTTGGACGGACGAACTGAAAGACGGACGGAGCGAAAACCTATTGTCCCCGCCAAGGTTTATCTAAGTATCTTTTGCACTTTATGAGAAATTGCTTAACCATTTTTTGTGGACAGATGGACTGACGGAGAGACACATGGACGGACTGAAAGATGGACGAACGAGAACTCCTTTCCTCACATCCAACCTCCATTCAATCTATACATCAAATCCATACATCATCTATCAAGCTAAAACACAACGCAGGCAAACAGTTCATACACATATGTATCGTCCATTCATTGTTTTCATTCTGCCCATTGTCACCGTGCCCTACCTACGGATCTCAGAAGAAGTGTATGCACATCTATCGACCTGATGGTTCCGGATAGCTTCACCAACATAAGTGTCGTGTTCTGAGAAAACTGGGCAAGATGCTTGTGCGTAAGTTGTCATCCCAGATTAGCCTGTGCAGTCCGCACAGGCTAATCCGGGACGACACTTTTCGCCTAAACTAGATTTTCGCTACGAAGAGACATCATTTAAACCAAAAATTCCATAAAAGCGGAAATTGTCGTCCCTGATTAGCCTGTGCGGACTGCACAGGCTTATCTGGGATGACAATTTACGCACAAGCATAGAACACGACACAAATCAGGCGGGCCTCTGCCTCAAAACTTACAACTGCTGCTACAAAGATAAGAGGGGCTTGACGAGTAACACCTTGGTTTTAAATTCAGACATGTTCGTGTTCATGTACGTCTACAAATGATTACTACTATTCATACTTTTGTTCGTGTTAGTGTGAACCTAGTGTAAATGCCAAAAATAAGTGTAAATAACTTGTTTTGTGTTAGTCTTTTTTCTTCAATTGTGTTAATTGTCTATTTTAGCTGTCCAACAACAAGTGATGACGTTGCAGTTGATTTCAAAACTCTGAGCGTTTGAGAAAATTCACAAAAATGCTGCAAATGCATCCCTATGTGTGTCAATGAGTGAAAATTAAAAAGGAAACAATGTCAACAACTTGACGTTTTTTCATTAAAGAAAATCATACAGTTTTCTACGTTTATTCGGAGTACAAACTGCCATGAAAATGTCGATGACAGTGTTTATGCATACATGAGGTGTACATTTCAAGAAAGTCAAAACACCAATCTTAAACGAAAATACTATTCAGTTCTTATTATAACATAGTCAAAATAAGTAATTGCACACATTTTAAGGGCCACCACTGGTGCTGATGTAGGAATCTAGTTTCATTTTCTTTTTCTTTTGACATAAATATAAAAATATTTTTTTTGCGATAAACGATGCCATCAATATGATATTGACGAATTGAAGTGGTTGTTGATCGCTCATTTTAAAATGTGAAGCATAGATTGTTTTGATTAAAAATTTTACGTCAGCAGTGCACCGTTGTTTCAATGTAGAAAAAAAAACATTTAACATTACCAACGAATAGACATTGAAACATTTTATTTAAACTATGTACAATATGTATCAGTATGGCGGTTTAAATAAAGATTTCAAGATTTGGTTAATACATAACAATACTGAACTGTCTGTATGTTTTCATTTCATCTCTATTTGTTAACCATAAGTGATAACTATGGCTTCACGCTGCATAATCAAAGCGCTGAGAACTTCAAAAACCGACAATGCCATGAAACAAGTATAAAGCTGTAAAATACCGAATAAACATTACAAAAAGGTTCACAACTGTTATTAAATATATAACATTAAAGTTGCAGATAATTACACTGGCAAGTCAATAATGCATCAAAATATCGAAATAATTTTCATTGTTTGACGGCTTCTTTACAACACCACGTTTATTATATTCTGCGCAGACCAACCCCAAATCATTGTTTATCAGCTGAAAGACAACATCAATCAAAACCTTTTCAGTTAACACAGTATCACACGTGTGTTTGCAGTTATAATTGTTACGCCTAGATATAACGAATTTATAGTATTTGAAATATAATTCACATGCCCATATTTCAATAAAAAATCTGTGCAATTGCATTATAACTTAAAGCTCAAATACATGCATGCGAATGGTTTTGAACTAAGACATACTTGCCAATTACAACGTTCGTTTTGCATTAAATCCATGTATGCATACTGAAAATAAAAATGTGCGTGTATCTCTTGATATATCTATTCCGCTTTGAAAGAATAACTAAAATCGGAAAAATACTATTACCATTTCGTTAAAAAACTCTTCATAACATTATACGTAGACGCAACAGCAGAATATGTTTAATTATAATTAATAGTAGAAGTAAAAGAATATATAAGTAACTAGTAGTATAAGAAGTGGTTATAGTTATGTGTGCGCCAAGCGATCGAAAACAAACTGCTTCGATATGAAAAAATGATTTTGTCATATTCATGTTTCCTATACAAAGGATGTACCAATGATTTCAGCATACTTGCGATACTAGCTATGATTGCTTCATAGACGTACAGCGGTCTGTCCGCTTACCCTCCGTGTCAACCGCTTTGTTCATGTGTGGGGGTGTACCCAATTTAAATAATTATGTTCAACTTTTGGCGTTGATCTACCTCAAATGCTTGAGCTAAACTATAATGAGAAATTAGTTAAATTAGAAAATATCATTGCACATTTGAACAGAAGAGATCTAACTCCCTTTGGTTGGGTCACTGTTGTTTATACCTTGATACTTCAATTGTTTATTCACCTGCTTGTCTCTTTGCCACAACCTGGGGAGGCTACTTGTAAGGTTTTAAATGATAAACTAATCAAATTTGTATGGCAAGGGCCTTCACAAATCAAAGCAAAATGTATAACAAAAAAGTTGATGAAGGGGGACTCAAAATGGTGGACATAAATGCATTTATGAAAAGTTTAAAATTATCATGGATAAGAAAAGTTATTCAGGGCCAGAACATATTATCATCCTTGGCTAGAAAGTTCATATATTTTAATATACTATGTAATACATGCAGTGTATACGCAATTTCAGCTGTTAAAAAACAAAACAACGTTTTTTAGGTAGACGTTTATAATATATTCGGACCTTGTTAAGAGTAATAATATCGACTCTGTTTATTAACATTTAGATATGCCTTTTTTTATCAATCACTGTTAATTAATCAACAATAAATACATTTTTTTTAAATATTGGTATGACTATGATAATGGCATTCGGTATGTTAAAGATATTATTAAAGACAGTGGGCAGATTTTGTCACCGCAAGAGCTACAAGCCAAAATGAATAAACCGATTTTTTTTTTACATAATGAAGGCATAACAAAGGTTCTTTCCATTCAATGGAAAAATGTCCATGGACAAGTTTAAAAAAACAACATATTTTAATGGTTGCAGACTAGGATTATCCACAGAATATTGGGAACAAACATACTCCTTTTCAAAATGGGCTTGTCGGATAGTAATACACGCACTTTTTGCAAAATATCAGAAGAATCAATTACCCATTTATTCTGGGATTGTAACACAGTAAAATACTTATTATCCCCACGCTTTAAAAGCGTGGGGATATTGTATTGATCTCCGCTGTCTGTACGTCCGTCGGTCCGTCCGTCCTGGCCACTATCTCCTCCTACACTATTAGCACTAGAGCCTTGAAACGTACACACATGGAAGCTATGAGCAACAGTGCGACGGTGCACTATTTGGAATTTTGATCTGACCCCTGCGTCAAAAGTTATGGGGCGGGGCAGTTTTCCTTATATGGCTATAGTAAAACCTGCCCACTATCTCCTCCTACACTACTAGCACTAGAACCTTGAAACTTATACACATGGTAGCTATGTGTCCACGGGTACTACTTCCCCGTACCCCCCAAATTTGTTTTCGTACCCAAAAAAAAATTGTACCCATTTTTGTTTCGTACCCAATTTCTTTTTTTCGTACCCAAATTTTCTTTCGTACCCAAATTTTCTTTCGTACCCAATGTTTTTTTCGTACCTAAATTTTTTTTCCTACCCAAAATTTTGGAAGTTAAAAGGTTCATTTTTGAATGCCAAACGCAATTTTCAGTGATTTTAATTCAGGTAAGGTTACGAATTTAACCCGCAATGTCTGTCTCGGTAACAGGATATCACAGAGTTAGCAGTACCGCCCCGATACAGCACGCGTAAAACAAAAAGCTAGATTTATCTAAGGACTATGGTGGCATAGAGGTGACATTCACTCCTCTTTTGTAAATTGCACTACTCTTTTTTTCTATCTCGTGGCCTCGACTTAGTATCTCGAGGCCACGACTTACTAACTCGTGGCCACGAGTTAGCTATGTCGTGGCCACGAGATAGAACAAAAGAGGAGTGCAAAAATAAATAAAAGAGGAGTGCAATTAAAAAAAAGAGCGGTGCAGTAAATAAAGGCAGGGTGCATTAAACAAAAGAGGAGGGAATTTTAGCTATCTCGAGATCCCGACTAAGAGAACTCGTGGCCACTAGTTAGTCAGCCAATCAAATTTTGCGTAACATGTGTAATTATTCTGTACGCATATATATAGCTGGCCAAAGCGGGCTTTTTCTGTGATGATTACTTCCCTTTGTACAAAGATTACCATGGACGAACATGTCTGTTGGCAATGATGATCATGGGTAAACGTTAAATTGACATAACAAACAATTTATCGAGATATTAAGTCGAGTCCACGAGATATAAAAAAAGAGGAGTGCAATTTAAAAAAAAGGAGTGAATGTCTCCTCTATGCCACCGTACCCGACAAAGACCGATAATCGATTTTTAGCGAACGACAAATTACTTAGTTTGCGACATTCAAAGATCAATAGTTCCCCCTTAATAAGTTAAAGACGGTCGATATATAAAGATTAAAAAACGCTCTGCTGACGCTATTGATAATCGACAAAAAAATGTAAAGTGGGTTGTAATCGAATCTCCGGGAATAAAGCGAGAGAGTGTCGTCGAGGTGTCATATTTCCCTAACAACTTAGACTTTAGAGACTACAAAACAGATATGGAATTGGTGATTGTGCATAGAAGCAATTAAGACAGCGATGGTTTTATTTGGATATCAGTGGATGTTCATACATATAACGTAGTACTTCAGCAAGAATTGTCGATTATTTCAACATTTTTATGTGAAAAATATCGGATTTTTTTTTAAAACGTACTAACATTTTATTTCAAATCGATAGAAGAAACCTGTACAAACACATTTTCATCATGGCTTGTGGAAATCTTCAAGATTTAAACAGAGACAATGCAGGTAATTTCAATGGAGAATGTGCTGTAACACAATCATGTGAGCCCTGTATAAAAACCAACGTTTCAATAACTGCTACGGTGTTATGTAATCCCGGCGCAATGTCGTTTCCTCTCAAATCGCACATGTTCGAATCCCGAACGCAAGACATTTAATTATAGTTTTTTTTTACATTATAATTAAATTAAATTGAATTAAATATAATATAATTATTTAAGATCATTAAATTTTTAATTGTTAGAATTTCATTTGCAAACTTATTTCGTAACACATAACAAAATACAAAAATATGATTCCGTTGATTGGACTCATTTTAATAGAATTATATTAAATTTTTATTACAATAATTCAACTTATAATTATACAAAATACTATTATTATTTAATAATAATAATAATAATAATAATTAAAAAAATATAATAAAATGATTATTATTATTTATTGTTCTTATTATAAGTAGTAGTATTATTATTACAGCGGAAATTTGTCCGTCTAGCTTATCATCCCAGTCAAGGCCTATCACCATGAAGCTGCTCATGTCCGTGGATCTACCAAAGACTGGAGATGATGATAAGGAACCTTTTCTCACTGGACTGGACTTCCTTCCTGACGGGAGACTAATAGCCGTGGATTTCAGAAACAAGCAATGTATCATACTGAATGAGCGGCTGCAGAGACTAGGGACACCGTACAATTTCAATACGCTGCATGGACTAGGAACCTATTACAAGTCCAATTCAACCCCATGTGATGTTGTTTGCTTTTCACCAAACAAAGTGGCTGTAACGCTAGGTAAATTATTATGCCTTCTGTCTGTGAGTACAGACAATGTCATCAGGCTGGCGAAAATTATGGAAACATCGACCAAGTTCTTCTCTATATGCTGCAAGTCTCCATCTCAGATGGTCGTGAGTTCGCACAGTGATGTCCGCGCTGTTAGAATGGTATCATTGGACGGTTGGGAGTGTGACTTTGATACCAAAATAATCAATTTGTTTCCTATGGAGACTTACAAAATGGGTAAGAGTTGTTGCACTTATGTCCAGTCTACGAATACGTTAGTACTGATTGACACGTTAGCTCAAAAAGTGTACATGTACGACACCGTGAAGGGCGAGTCTAGAGCAGTCACTGATAAGGAAATACATGCACCATGTGGTGCCTGTGTAGGGCCTGATGAAACAGTGCTGGTGTGCAGTATGGGTAATAACTCCATCGTGCATCTGACTATTGACGGTAAAATAATCGGTACCTACCCAGTGGATATGACGTACCCGTACAGCATATGTGTGTCTAAGAATGGCACCAGGCTGGCTGTGTCAAACATAAACTGGGATGGCATCACTAAACTTCACTTGTACAAGATATCAACGGAAATGAGTTAGGTGACTAGTAAAATGTAGCTCATGTGATCATGCTGTCTACACAATTATCAAATATTGACGTTCGTGCGTGGTGATGTTAAATCAACTCGGAATACTTATATTTCCGATTAATTCAAATTAAATAGTGTCGTTATAAGGTTAAGTCGCTTAGGATTTTCAAACAATTTCGAGCTGCTATGTATTGTGAATTTTGATTATATTAAACGTGTTTTAAATGTTCATTACTTAACTTCTAGAAATTGTATACGTATGTATTCGAATACCTTGAATTGTATTGTGTATGTAATAGTATTTGTATTCCCATTACATGCAACTTAACCGGTGTGTAGTTAAGCGCGTTTAATGTATTTATAATTAATATTCATTTTTTAAACATCTTTAAAACGGAATATTGCTATACAAAAGATTTCTTAATGTCAAGATAAAAATGTTGAAATCATTCAAAATAATGTTTGTTTATGTTAAGCCTACATAAACCCCAAGTTCTATTAATATCAACAAAAGTCTGTAATAAAGTAATTTTCAGCGTGTTATGTCTTCTTGTTATTAGCCTTAGAAGAATGTATCGTTCCAATGTAAAGGACACGATATTATAAAGCCGTTAATTTCGGTGTTTGTTTTTCTTAAAAAACAATAATAGCAAAACGATCATAGAAAATTAATCAATGCAGATTTTATTTTTTTAATAAACCAATATGTGCTATGTGTTACCCTTTTGTGCCATCATACACAGTGTTTCGAACCTAACAAATCATATTATTTTCTTGAAGGTCATTCATATAAAGATTCATTCGCAATATCTTAGAAGATTTTACCGTTTCGTTTTCCAGATATAGTATGTTAGTAACCATACCTTCATTGTTGCTATAAACTGGAAAAACGTAAAGATATATTTAATATATATATATATATATTATATCAACCCATGGGAAAGACGAAAAAATCTTGTCGGACACGAGGTCCGATAACTTTTAAAATTTGTCGGACCTCGCAAGATTTTATCGGACCTCGTTCTTCTTTACCAAAGAATAGAAAATACCCTTTGTAGAGTTTATTTTTATTATTATGACGTATAATTATGACGTTCACAATGTTTAACAATTCTAAATACAATACAATAACAACTTAATTAAAACCCGTTCTATGACGACATTTGGAAAAACTTTATCTAAAGTAAAGGAAGTGAAGTTGGCGACGTCCGTGCCGAGACAAGTATTTTTCGCCGTTTTATACCCTTTATTAAAAATTGTTTAATTTTTAAATGCCGCTCACTTTCCAGCCATATCATGATATCAGTAAGAAAGTGATAAGCGTTTATTTTGTATTAATATTCGTTTCATATCTCGACTTGACTAGCTACGAATTTTATTCGCGGGAGCCGTAATTTTGTGATCCCGCTAAGAAATTCTGTAGCGAGTGAAGTCGATATATAGAGCGAATATTAGTACGAATTAAACGCTAATCACTTTCTTGCTGATATGGCTGGGAAGTGAGCGGCATTAACAAATTTAAAAAAAAAAGTAATAAAGGGCATAAAACGGCGAAAATTGTTTTTATTATTATTATTATTCCTAGTTTCGTGTTCATTTTTAATCAAAGTTTTACTTTTTTTGTCGGACACGAGGTCCGACAATTTGGGAAACTTTATCGGACCTCGTCAAATTTTATCGGATTTGTCCGAGGTCCGACGTCTTTCCCATGGGTTGAATTATGATGTAATGTTTATGTTCTTGTATCTGATGGCCATAAACAAAATATAATATATGTATAATTTGTATGCATGTTTATAACTAAACCGCGTCATTACTTTTTCCTCGTTTTCAAGCGCGAAAAGATATTGTTACAAAAAATGCTTTAATCAGCATGGTCAGGAAGAATAACACATGCGAACAAAAATCAATAATATTCGCAGTCATCTATTTACACTTTCAGCACGATGTAACTGCACCCGCACGTGGTCCAGAAGAATCAGAACGTCGTAAATGATCGATTTCAATACATCTATGTTGCAAATGATCTCAAACAAAACCATATGGTAGTTAAAATTGATATATTTAGCCGTTTTTTTGTGACATTAAAATAATAAATACATTGCGATACAAGTGTGATTTAGTGTTAAGAATTACATTCAGGGTACCTAATGATTTGTATAATACATTTATATAAGCCAGTATTCTTTGATGACATGTTTTAATTATATGATGATTTAATAAAAATATGTTGTATGTGAAGGAAAGCTATCCATTTTAAACAAGTCTAACTTGCGAAACACATATCTTTAATTATAGGGATATACCGACTGTTTTTTACCGTAATTAAAGACATACCTTTTCGGAACAATCACAAGATACAGAGGTGTGTGTGGTCTTAG
Organism: Dreissena rostriformis; assembly: GCA_007657795.1. NCBI lineage: Eukaryota > Metazoa > Mollusca > Bivalvia > Myida > Dreissenidae > Dreissena > Dreissena rostriformis. Next base: position 112,083 of record VMBQ01002029.1, on the reverse strand, counting down.
GTATTATTTGCAGTCTTATTGTGAAGTTTAGTAGACACAATTTGTAATGTCATTGCTTGTTGTTATTCGCTTTTTTGATATCTATCCCGCTTTTCTTCGAATTTCCGTAAAAGCATAAACAGATAGCGCAACCGGTGTTTTTACGTTAAAAAAAATGCGCGAAACCTATGTGTGCAGTTAACCTGCATTTACTTGCCGTAAGTGATTTTGGCTTAAATTTTCGGGTTTTAAATATTGATGAAGAACATTGCAATCAAATTCAATGGAATTGGTTACGTTTCAATATAACAATAACCTGCGTGCATCATGAGATTCGGCTCCTTAACAAGTCTCGAACAATTTGTTAAAGCTGATATGCCAATCACGCAAAGTTTTATTCGCAACAGTTATCAAACCTGTATATAACGTTGATCTGTAATCAAAGTTTAGGAGGCTACAACACTTGGCCAGCAACATATATTTTATGTCTAATTTTTATAAATGCTTATTTAAAAAAAATATTTTGTATAATGAGTAGTACAGCATTAAACATTCGCACTATTAATAATCGGACTTAAGGGTAGTCAAAATTTCATTGAAGGAAGCTGTTTTGTAGGCTACTTAACACATATAAGCTTGAAAAGGTGAAATAGGTATTATTTGGATAAGTAAATTTATATGGAAATTCCAACAATATGCTTGCCCCTTTTAACATTTTGGGACTTTTCGGTAATACAAATCTTGAGGAAATTTTTTCTCGGCATCATTTAATAAATGAACACAAATTGATTCCCATAGGAGGACATTTCTGCAGCCTAGAATCTTCTCACGTCGACTGATGTCTACTGATGCGTTTCAAACTTTGTAAATGTTTATTGTATCATATAACAATTGTAAACGCGTATTTGTTATTGCCTACATTGTATTTAACAGAAAGGATCAAAGAAGAATTGTAACTGTGCCAACTATATCAGAGACCAATATGTTAATAGACCTTTGGTTATGCTTTTGTTATTTATAAATTGACCAATACATTAAGTCAGTTGCAAAAGAGTTGGTTCATTGTTTTATATGCGATGTAACTGAATAATCCCAAATCCATAATTTGAATAATCTTTGAAGAGATGCAATAAAAAAAAATGTTAATGTGCCAAACTATTCAAGCTGTCGCCGTTGTGGCTATAGAGGTCACAGAATGCGTTATCGTTTTTCTTGGCTTCCTAATAAATTATTTCTTGTTGTATTTTGATATCCATTTAGTTTTGTATTCGCATATACAAAAAAGCGAACTCCAATTGCACAACCGATGTAACAGTACAATTTGCGAGAAACTAACTTCCGCGTACGCCCTTAAAACATTTCTTGCGTTTCGATCAACAAGAGCATTACATTAGAGAGCAAAATATATGTGTTACGCCCATAAGAATACTGTGTTGAGAAATTAAAAAAAAAAAAAATATGTTTAAATGTGATATAAATGTGTTAAGACTTTTGGTATTGAAATTTAATTTAAAAAAATGAACTTATACGTTACTCAATACCCGAGGACGAAACAGGTGTCATCCAGATAATAGTTAGTTTATTCCACTCAACACACATTAAATGTTATAGGAGGTTTACAAAACGCAAAACCAAATTGCAATACGATTTTACAACAATACACAGGCTGTATGGGTTTTGAAACAAAGCATGAACTATTGGCACAACAAAAATGACATAATACAAAATTACCAAACAAAAAAAGACAAAAGTGTCAACAATGAGAGCAATCTCCACGCAGAGTTGTCGTTCCATGCTCTCACATACAACCTCTGCCATCACAAGAAAATCCTACCAGATTCGGTAGGATGTTATTTTATTTTTGTTTAAGTATTATATTATGAAAAGGAGTATCATTTTCCTTTATATTTTGAAAATAGTGTATAAGTTAAGTTCATAATAAAAAAAAACAACTAAAACTAAAAAAGTAAAAAATACTATTTACAAATTTAAAAAGAACCGTTGATACTGTAAGACGCCCTTATTGTACCACGTGGCTCGGCTATTATTACTTAGTTGGTTATAACGACAGGGATTTTAGATCATTATATATATGAGTCTTATTTTCCGGTTAAACATAAAAGGAAGCAATTCTCCGGCACATTCTTTTTCGGTTCGGTGCATTGCTATTTATGCCGTTGATACTGTAAGACGCAATTATTGTATCAAGTGGCACAGCTATCATCACGTGGTTGTGTATGATGGCAGGGATTTGAGCCAGCTATGCTGGTTCCAGTCAAATCTCTGCGCGGAGGTTGCAATGAAAGATCAATGAATTCACTCTCACAATATAAGTTAACAATATTTAGATACTCTAAGATACAATGACGCTATTTATTGCAGCAAGGTGGGATCCGAATGGTTTTACAAACAACATGAACAAATAAGTAACATTATTTAATTTTCACTAGTACTTGGTGTCTTTTGGGAACATCTAAAAACGCTGTCACAATGGGGATCGTACACTTGACCTCCAGGTCGCTATTCGGACACCATAGTAAAGACTTGTGCTTCTTGTTCATCTTTGATGGTACGTGTTTGTTGATAGATTGATCGATACCATATTTAAATGTGTACCACAGTGACTGAATAATGGAGTATTGGCGTTTAACTTTATTAATGACTCTGGCTGAGAGATGCTGCATATCCTGGTTGATGTTATCCCAGTTGGCTTAAGAGTATATGCAAATCTTTCTAGGCTTCTGTCTGATATTCTGGGGGATGATGTCTATATTAGTAACCACCATGGCGTGGTCACTACTTCCAAGGACTACACACGATTTTTTTCCAGTGATGGATTGTTTGTAAAAAGGTTGGTCATGCACTCGGCTGAGACGATGTTCTATAGATAGGTATATTATAGACTGTTGGATATCTTTATCAGAGGATCCTTTATTACTACCAGCTTAGGCCAGTCAATATATAGACAATTAAATTCACCGGCTAGGATTATGTACTTTTCATCAGCATTTTTTGTCAGTTGACCGATGGATTCGTCTAGTTTGTGGCAATTTCTCATCTAACGATGTGGCATATAAAAGGAAGATAAATATAAGTCCTTACCCGTCCAGGTATGGACTTTGGACCAGACTATTTCACAGTCAGTGATGAGATGTGGTTGAGCGTCCATCGTGATGTTGGCTCTCAACAGTGAATACACCTCCTCCCACTATTCTGTCGTTTCGGTGGACCGTCAAGTGCGGCGGGAACACTTCGCTGGTCATGACAACATTCAGGGTCGTTACCCGGTTCGACACCACGCAGTCAAGACTCGGTACCCCATATTAGGTCAGGTTTGATATAATACAATACTGCAATGAACTTAGATCTATTTGTACGTTAGCCGCATTAATTTTCAGTCAGCAATTGTAGATTACATTGGTTGCGTTGGACGTCGTGGGTGGCGATATGCTGTGAGCTAGAGATTCCCTGTGAACTGTTGGTAGAGGGGATTCGAGCTTTTCCCTGGACGTGGCTGGGCGTGAGTGAGGGCTGCTCGATGGAAGTTGGCAAAGTATGTAGTTCAAAGCTATTGAAGGTCAAACTGTCAGTGTCATTACATCTGCAGCAGTGCCGAACAACACTGTATCTGTTTAAATCCGCTGGATTTGTAGAACCATACACCGCGGTTTTCGCAGCAAAAAACTATTTGGGACCAGTTGACTGGAGCATCACATATGCCGCATGGGCAGATGGATGCGATTCCCGGGTCAGGGTTGGTTTAAACAGCACCAGCAAGAAGCAATAGTAGAAAGACCAGACATTTACCTTACCTGTAGTAATGCAACCGATCACGTTTTGACGATACATTTTGACGTTCAGCGAAGGTAAAGCCTGCGACATGTGACATGGCAAACCAAACACATTTGAAAACTTATTTCTATGTAAAAATATAAATAGAAGATAGAAGCTTTCTCTTAAAGAGGCGAATAGACAACAAATACGGTATTTTATTTTCAAATTATATTTTTGTTTTTCTTATTTTATTAAATGGTCAATTAACCTTTAAGTCTCGTTGTATAAATCAGTAAAATATTAACATTTTATAATCATAAAAGTGATCCAAAACACTTCGAGGTCGTGGGAAAATCAATTTTAGTAGATAAGTTGTGAAATCGGTATTAATGAAATGAACATGAAGTACCACTATGCATGTGCTCGCTACTGAAAATGCTATAGTATTGTCGGGCGAGACAAGAGCCCATTCGCCATTACACGATGGGACTTACTTGAATCCCGTTATTGGGATAATTAAACTTGATTTAGAGTACACCCTTATCTTAGACTTAACAAAATACAAACTGCGATGATTTCTTTATATCCATGAATTCTTTCATAAAATTATTACTATAACATAAATAAAGTAAAATTGTTCATTATTTCGTTCAAGAGTGTTCGTAACTGTCAAATATATGTTGATAGCTTTATTTAAACAACTTACATTAAGCTATAATACTTTCCAAAGTATGCAAACAGTTATTTGTTTGCATTGATCCATACTAAGATTTGCATTACTAAGATTCAGAAATTGTGCACAATTAGTTTGGCTTTCAATCTTTCCGACGCATATCTTTATTTTGGTAAGTGGAAAAGTGATGTTCGACAGCTACGCCGAACAAAGGGATTCAGTGATTTAAGATGGTCTTTAAACGCCATTGGAAAGCGATGATGATGTTGGAAAGCAGACATATAACCATATAGTTAATACTTGATATGTTTAGGGCTAAGACGTTTAAACATTCCTTTAAACGTTTTAAACACCTGTTTTTGTTTTTGGCTTTGAATATACATCGTGTTTTACCAATAATACATTGGTTTTATTAATAAAATAAAAGTTATCGTCAGAGTTTCTCCATAAGACAATCATACTACGTACGATTGCGATGTCATGTATGCCCTGGCCAAACAGTCTACGAATGACTAAAGACCAATTTAAAACTATCGTCAAAATGTCATTGGTGGCGGTCTTGAGTCACAAGTTGAATATCAACCGCTTATTCGTATTGCAATTTTTTTTTTTTTTAGATAAGTGGTATTGCTAAACACAAACGTTTTGTTTTTATAAACGCTCATTTAAATACTTATTTGTTTTATATTATGAAAATGTGTAATGCGGACATTTCTGCGTGAAAATATTTGCGGTAGTCAAATCGTTGGTGTGTGTGTGAAGTGTACATGAAGTACCGCTACGGAATAAATTATTATTGAAATACACAACGTGGTGTAGGCTTGATCATAACTTGCGAACAACACAAAAACACATAATATATCCTTATTTTCAAAATACATCATCAAATGATACGACAGTCTCTAAAAAGTCGACATCGTTCATAGCCATGTCTTTTAACAAAAACAAAGGGAAACTTCAGCTGATCAAGCAGCAGAAAAATTGTATTCAAGCATCTTAAAAAATCAATATATTCATTGGCACACTTTGAAAAATTATAGTTTATATTATACAGTATCATGAACAATGTATAAATTTGATAAATTTTCTAACACGGAACGCGCAAACTTTCATATACAGGAGAAATCAACTATAGGTTATTCTGCAATTTTAATGTGTTTTTAAACCACGCGCCAAGAACTAAAAGTTGAGTCAAAACATTTTCCCTCTGTGTAAAAATCGTATGTTTTATCAATGAACGTCACGCGCCGAAATACTATGCAAACAAATGCAGCATCTTCTCAGACCTGATGAATTTCTGTCACAATTTATTTAAACATCACACAATTAGTGAATCCAAAATATGAACACACAATTTGAAAACGTTATGCATGCCACTCTGTAGATCTACATGCACTAGATCTATATCGTACAAACTCGAAATTGTTTAAGTGTGTGCTCTTTGTTGCCGTTACAATTAAAATAGTTTGATAAAAGCTTACACTGTACACTTTAAACAACTAGAATGAAAAAAGAAACACAAAAAAATAAAAATTAGCACATTAATTGAAGGAACAGCCATTTATTGCATTAACGCTGCACCAAAAAGTTAGGGTTTAATTTGTATGAGTGTTATTATTATTGAAAAAATAAAAATAAAAAAATAACACACTATTACGGAGTTTTGTCGTGTTGCACCACACTTTCATGTCACCCACAATTGGCGTTCAAATCCAAAGCACATTACCTTTGGAACGCGCTTTAATTGCTGTAAACCAGACGCCGCACATATTGTTCTATGGTTGCTGTTAGTGATAATAAGATTAAAGTGGTACATTAACCTTTGTTTCGTCTTCCTGTTTATCCCTACCCTTCTCTTCCTCACCATCACCATCATCAGCCGCGGAACATCGCCATAACAATCAACAACAGCAACAACAGCAACAATACCACCACCACAATCATGTTATTATATCATCATCACCAACAAAATCACCATATTACCATCACCGTCATTGTCTCCATTGTCTTCGTCATCAGGATTTGTTTCGTCATAAAAATCAATTTTCAATAGTTTCAACTCAATAATTAGGTAACCAGACAATAGTTTGTCTCATATTCCCATATCAAAACGGGTGGGTAATGACCGATGCTTGCAAACTTGATGAAATGACAATGTACTAGGCACAACCAAATTGCGTTTCGGTTCATTAAATATATCTTTTCTACTTCGACGCACTGTGGTCGCTCTTCAGTTTTGAAGACCGAAGTTGGGTTCACACACAAGTGTGGAACTACAATGCCCTCTGTTAATATTCGATAAAGTATCCCACCAGCACCTCTTATACAAACTAATATACTATGGATTTAACTCAAATGCTTTCTTCTGGATATCTGACTTCCTAACAAATAGAACCAAGACTGTTGTCCTGGAGGGAACCATGTTAGACAAGGTACTGTTACCTCCGGAGTCCCACATGGTACTGTCTTGGGACCCATCTTTTTCTGATCGACATAACTGATTTTGCTGATTATATAAAACATAGCAATCTGAGACTTTTTGCAGATGAAAGCATCATCTACAAAAATATCAACAACCTCTCCGACACCCATAAGCTCCAGCTAGATATCGGAGCTGCTGTTCGATGGGAGCAGGACTGGTTAATGCAATTCCACCATGAAAAAAAAAATCCTCATTATTACTCAAAAAAGAACTCCTATTATCTTCTCATATAAATTACATGACCACATCCTTGAAAAAGTAAATCACGCAAAATATCTAGGTCTTACACTTCAAAGTAACCTCAAATGGGATACACATATTAATCACTAGTAATGCAAACCAGGTACTAGGATTTCTACGCCGAAACCTAAAAATTAGCTCATCAAAAGTAAAGACCATACTTACAAAGCAATAGCTATGCTTAAATTAGAATACTCCACCACTGTCTGGGACCCACATACAAAAGCTCAAAAAAATCAAATGGAAAAAGTACAAAGACGTTCAGCCAGATTAGTAACAAACAGATATCACAACACAAGCTCAGTAACTAGTATGATAGACACCCTCAATTGGCCCACACTTTTAACACGCAGAACAAAATTCTGTCTCATCAAGCTGCATAAAATTATCCACCATGTAGTTGCCATCACTCCTCCTGATAATCCCCTTGTTCCTGTAGACCGCCGATCCAGACTCAGCAGTGACCATGGCTTTAGACACATACAGACATCAAAAGACTCTTATAAATTCTCATTCTACCCAAGAACAGTTATCTAATGGAATTCACTACCTCACCATATACATGAGGCAGCCACAGTAGAAATTTTCAAAATCCTTACTCGTGTTGCTGTCACTGTCCCCCTTATTCACCTGTAGACACTTACAATATAAATAATTTTAAATTTGCACAAAACTGAGCACATTTCATTTGTACAGTTATTTCGTCCCCTTACCCAATAGTCGCCGGCACAAAATCTTCTTTTTAGAAGGAGTGCTGTATATATTGAAAGAAGAAGAAGAAGAAGAAGAAGAAGAAGAAGAAGAAGAAGAAGAAGAAGAAGAAGAAGAAGAAGAAGAAGATACGTATATAAATACTCTTTGTATCTACGAAAATTGTGTATCTGTACTACAGTGACAATCTTTAGAAATCACTGTGTGAGCTTTTGGATACGCATGAAGACGGGATTTATTAAGAATCAGTCGAAATCATAACAAACATGGCGACTGAAGGGAAGAAACTTGTCAAAAGTCACAGTGGTTATAGAATGGTTCCAGTCGACGACACATTGACAAGCCCATTTACTTTGCGAGAGCCACGTTGGATTCCAGATAATCAGGTTGGAATGTGGCAGAATACGATTTCCTTATGATATTCTTCGCACTTTATTCTTCATTTTGCTATGTTAGCGATTCGCCCCATTCCGCGCGGGGCATCCCCCGCGCGGCATTCGCATAGACGGATTCGCACAATTAGCACATATGTGGCGTGTTCTGAGAAAACTGGGCAAAATGCTTGTGCGTAAAGTGTCATCCCACATTAGCCTGTGCAGTATTAGCCTGTGCAGTCCGCACAGGCTAATCAGGGACGACACTTTCCGGCTAAATTGGATTTTTGCTAAGAAGAGACTTCATTTAAACGAAAAATGTCATAAAAGCGGAAATTGTTGTCCCTGATTAGCCTGTGCGGACTGCACAGGCTAATCTGGGATGACAATTTACGCACAAGCATTTTGCCCAGTTTTCTCAGAACACGCCACATATCTAAATGAACTGCAGCGAAAAGGTTTTATTGTTCTAACTAGACCCGCTGAAACGTACCCCGTATCGAAAGTTTACCAGAGTCTTGTTATATTTATATCACTTTATAAATCAATAATTTTCAACTTTATAAAGAAAATCAACATAAATATTGATACAAATTCTTGACTTGCAGTGATGATGCAGCATGTTTAGCTAATCAAAATACTCAAATGCATAAAAAATACCGGAAAATTTCTCTTATGGGCAAAATAAGGCCACTATTGTTGTTTAACCATGTGAAAGGAGTTTCATTCGAACAAATGTTTGTTCTTTGAATAGACTGACAGCGTGATCAAAATTGTAAACACAACTTTCAATTTCAGTTTTGCATTTTTTGTTCACTAACTTTTGTCTCACTAGCAACTGGCCTCATGTCTGGCCTCGTAAAATATTAAACTCTATGTCAAAACATCAGCGAAGTTAATAATGGAAAAAATGTAAGGTCATGCATGTTGGAAGTAACGAAGAAGTGTACAGATACTCCATGAGAAAGAAGGATGGAAATTTTGTTTATGTTGAATCTGTGACAAATGAGAAAGAATTGGGGATTACTTTTGGTAATAAGCTCAATTTTGATCAGCACATTTCTAACATTACATGTAAAGCACAAAGAACTCTAGGATTGATACACACTGCAGAGCTCCAGATAAGGGTCGTATTTTCTTAATTACGAATTATTTTCAAGTCCGTTACGTATTTATTTTAAAATTGGTCGTACCATTAAGAATTACAAAATCAAGTTACGAATATTATTTTTACATCAGTTTGTATCGATTTTCATTGAGTTCTTTTCGTGTATTAAAGATCTTTTCGGTACTCATATAGAATGGTTATCAGGTTTGTTTAACGAAGCGCATTTTTTCCAATAAAAGCGGCGTGTACAGTCCATCTGTCAAAAAAAATGGCTGCGCCCAGAGGACGTCCTAAAAAAATGCAAAGCGTGCACAAAAAACACGCTTTTAACATATTGTGCGCACATTGAACCGAAGTTGGATGTTAAGAAAGACATTATAGAAAAGATCTTATGCGATGTTGTATGTTTAGTTGCGGACACAGTCCGAAAAGCTAAAAAAACGCGACACGACGGGTCCAAACTTAAACAAAAAACATTGGACGAGTGGAAGGGACAATTCTCCGTGGCTAATCGTTAAAAAGATTGAAGGGGAGATCCGTTCGAATTGTGAAATATGTAAAATTCATCGAAGGCATGCAATCTAAGCACAGTTTGGGCATATGAAGGTATTTGAAAAATAAAATTCCCATGGTCAATAGACACTGTTGAACTCGTATAAATAAAGTTGCAAGTATTTTTATTTCTATTTTTTTTGCATGAAAATACATTTTATTATTTATTTTTAGAACATTTAGAAAAGTTACGAATCATTTTCCAAAACTTAGTAGTAACGTTAAGAATAAAATTTCAGAGTTAAGAATTCTTTTTGAAAATCTGGTAGTAACGTTAAGAATTCTACAAAACCTTATCTGGAGCTTTGCACAGAACATTTGAATATCTTGACAAGGACAAGTTTAACTCTTTCAGTGCTGGAACCAAATTTTAAAGGCCTTTGCAAACAGTTTGGATCCAGATGAGACGCCACAGAACGTGGCGTCTCATCAGGATCCAAACTGTTTGCTGTTCTGATAGTATTCTTTGAAAAAAAATCAAAGAAAATGCTTATTTTAGAAATTTAGCAGACAACAATTTAGCAGACGACAAATTTCCCAGCATGCAAAGGGTTAATCATTTCTACAAATCGCTTCTTCAACCTACATTGGAATATGAATCTAGTGCATGGTCTCCACATTTGAAAAACACATTAAGAAAATAGAAGATATACAACGAAGAGCTACCAAACTTGTGCCAAACTTGTATCATTTTCCTTACACTCAGAGGTTGAAGGAAATTGGTCTTCGTAACGCTGGAGTATCGACGTGATAGAGCAGATATGATTCAGTTGTTCAAATCCATGCACAATATGGATAATCTGAAATGGGACAAACTGTTTTCACTTTCACAAAATGATTTGCGTGGTCATTCTTTGAAACTCCAAACACCAAAGTGCAAGAAGAACATCAGATTGAATTCTTTCCCAATTAGAGCTATTTCATTTTGGAACATTCTGAGACATTGAGTGAAGAAACTATTTCTTCAAAAAATGCGAACCTTTTCAAAACCTGAACAAGGACAATTGAAACGCTAAAAAATTTGTACCATCATTTATGCGCACAATGAAATTAATGAGTAATATAAGTTGTGAGAAACCTATAAGAAGACATTCATCAGATGGGCCAAGATAGCTTAACCGCTAAAATTATGGCCCTACAATAAAGGTATCCAGGTAAATCGCAAGAAAAAAAATTGTCATTGATTCAGTTACAGTTTCATTTCATTAAATTGCCTATTACAATATCAAAAAGATCTAATGATTAATTTCTTTCAGATAATGTCCTAGGCCATTATAAAATTTATATGTATTTCACCACTCAGTAAGCTTACATTTTCCACAATAAAATAATATATTATTTTTTACAGTCAAATCATATACAAAGTTATAATATGTTTTGTTGTAGTGCCAAAGCTGTGTGCAGTGTCAAGGAAAGTTTGATTTCTTCACAAGAAGGGTAGGTTTTAATACATTCGAGGCCGTTTTTCAATAGCAGTTAGCACAAAAGTTTGAAACACTGATCTAATTATGTAATTAGTTTGTGTTGAACAAATATACCATTACATTTAATATAAATTTTAAACTTAAATTATCATGATAAGATGGGAAAAAGAACCCATTCCTAAACCCATTGGAATCTAAATGATTGTGTTTTGAATCTTATTTCTTCTCTTTTCTTCAGCACCACTGCCGGCGTTGTGGCAAGTGTTTCTGTGACAAATGCTGTGCCAACATCGTGCCCCTGGTGCGTATGCTGTTTGTGGACCCTGTACGCCAGTGTGCAGGCTGCTCAAACATCAGCAATAAGGAAACAGAGTTCTTTGAAAAGCACATTAAGACTTTAATAGCAGGTTGGTTATGTAACTGATCTCTTCTTTCATATCAGTTTTTATAGAGGATATTTGTTGGATTTGGTGGAATATCGATTTTAATTCACGAGTGATAATAGAAAATAATATTTTCATTAGTGGCCACGAGTAAATTATACAAGTGAAGTAAAATCGATATGCCACTTAATCCGACAAATTTTATTTTTATTTTATGCTAGCAAATGATTATGGTTGTATTGTTGCCATAAAATAGTTCTGGTATACAATAACAATTATCGATAATTTTCACTGTAATTTTCCACTGTTTGAAACAGTGAAAAAGTATAAATTATAATTCACTGATATGTTATCTCTATAAACCAATGGAAAGCATAATTGTTTTATTTATTTTTTAATTATAGTTGAAAACATATGGTTCCGTAGTTTGTGCCACTTAGGGTAATAAGGCAAAAACACTGCTTAGGTTTCTAAATAATTCTATCACAATACAATTGAATAATTCCACAAAGTTCCTTTAAAATAATTTTATTATAAAATTAAATGGCTGTAAGTGGTTCATAGTTATTGCCTGTTTTCAACATTTTGCACCAAGTTTGTTCAGTTCAAAGTTCATAATAGTCTTTATGAAAAACTGGCCGTATCATTATTTACCTGTAACAGATTTATTACTCTGTGCTTGTTCTATCTGTTCTTATTTTGTCGTTGTTTTCCCATTCAGGGGGTCTGTTTGAAGTGCACTTTTCTGGCGAGGATGAGCAGAGCTCTTGTTACACCTGCAAATTGTCAGCTGACCACAGGTGAGAAACAGTGGCATTCATTGAGAACAACCAACATAAAAAACACAGTACTTTTGACAGGCCCTCATGCAGTGGTTTTGAGTGGTTTTGAATGTATGCTGAAAAATTCAGTATAGATGCTTCCACAGAATGTATGGAACAACTAAGTTACTAACATAAGAACCACAATACTTTTGACAGGTCCTGCAACCATGGTACTTTATGTATGAGGAAAAATTAAGTATAGATGCTTCCACGGAATGTATGGAAATTGGATTCAAATAATATGAAAAATGTATCATCAAACTTTTCTTGTCGGTCCCAGAAAGTTCAAGCGATCCAGTTTCGACTGTAATAATTCCTTGTATCCAAAGCATGGTTTGGATTGCATATGGATCAATGTCATGTTAAGTGAGTATAAAAGCATTTATATTTCTGCTCAATGATCAATAAAAAGTTAAGATATTGTAATAGGAACAATCAGTAACAATGCACATTTTGAATTGTCTCCCTTTATCATACTTTTTTTTTTCAAATTGAAAACCTGGTTTTATGACAATTTTGTCCCTTGTTATTGTTATATTTGTGACATTACGAGGGTTGCTTTTACATGTATAAAATACACTGTATGAGCACAGATGGCCAATTGCTAGGCTTTTACTCCAAGGGTCAGTGGAGCCCAGTTTCTTTAATTTTATACTTGTTTTTTACTGGAGCTATTGAGTTTCAACGTTTGCATTATTATATTTTAAGCATTTAATGACAAACTACAATACATGCCAAAATCTGTGAAATATTCCCTTTAAGTTGTCAAGTTTTAAAACAAACATGCTCTCTTTCAAGTGTTCTTATCAAGCTGACAATGCTGAAAACAAACACATTTTATTTTTATTTTAAATGATTTAAAGAGTATTCATTAAAATTTCATTATAAAGAAAGTAGTTTCAGCACAGTGAGAGAATTATGTTACAGTTATCTCACTAATTAAAAGTTTTCTATTGTCAATTACTAACAAATGTATATGAAACTTTCTCAATGAAAAGGGTGTTTAATGCATGTGTGTAAAGTGTCATCCCAGATTAGCCTTTGCAGTCTTTTAGGGCCAATACTTGGCATTCAAGTGACAAAAATACCAGGGATAGTCTTTACAAAGCTCAGAATTATTTTATTTTTTATTTGAACATAAATATCATACTTAGAACATGAATAAAACTTGTTTAAACAAATTGAACCCAGTGTTGTTATACAATGATTATCTTTTTACAAGAATCATATAGGATATATTGATAGCTATTTAGATGGTTTTAATATTGACCCCAAAACAATGATGGACTGCGTTTTCTTTTGATAGGTTGGTCAAACAACAGCAAACTTACATTTGTGCATTCTTCTGGGAAAATGGGCTTTAATGCATGTGAAGAAAGTGTTGTCTCAGATAAGCCTGTGCAGTCTGCACAGGCTTATCAGGGAAGACACTTTCCGATTTTTACGATATTTTTGTTTAAAGAAAGTCTCTTCTTAGCTAAAATCCAGTTTAGGCGGAAAGTGTTGTCCCTGATAAGCCTAACTGCACAGGCTAAACTGGGAAGACACTTTACTCATATGCATTAAACCCCCTTTTTACAGAGCGAGGCTCATATATAAGTGTCACTATAGCAACTAAATCCTCTTACTTAAGGTATCTGCGTTTTGAGAATGATGGCGAAAAGCTGGACGATGTAATGCTGTCAGACATCGACTCAGTACAGATCTGGACAGAGGAGACAGACCCTGATGGTGAGTGCTTATCATTGATCATGACCTTTAAAAAGGTCACCATGGAGTAGTGGATATGGTGTCCACCTAGCAACCAGGAGGTCACAAGTTTGATCCCCACTGTGAGAGCATTCTTCAGATCTCCCCCAAAGACAACAAGTACTTGTTCTAGGCCCAAAAAACGGACTCAAGAGCGTTTCAATAAGCCAAAGGCTTTTGATGCAATCAAGCTAAAATAAATAGGTTTTTAAACTATCATTGATCATGAACTCTTCTTGGAAGTAGTGGCAGTTTTTTGCTTGGCACTTGTCCTTCAGTCAGTCAGTTGGTTGTATTTTGTCTAAGGATATATAGAGAGTGCATTGATCTATGATCTTTTGAGCCTTGTTCTGGGAAAACTGGGCTAAATGCTTGTGTGTAAAGTGTCATCCCAGATTAGCCTGTATAGTCCTAATCAGAGACACAACATTTTTCGTTTTTATTGAATTTTTTGTTTGAACAAAGTCTCTTCTTAAATGAAATCGAGTTTAGGCGGAAAGTGTTGTCCCTGATTAGCCTATACGGAATGCACAGGCTAATCTGGGAGGTCCCATCATGCACATACATTATCCCCAGTTTTCCCAGAACAAGGCTCATTTGAGTTGGTATTTTGGACACTTGGAAGGACAGAAAGGCTCCTTTTTGATTTTGTAGTTCACAGTTCAAAAGTAACAGGGGCTTCTTAGAGGTCTATACCTTCAAAATGCTCGTTAATTAATTATCACTGAATGTTATGTTTGTTAATAGAAGACTATATGTATACAAACTATTTTATGAATCATGTTGGGCCAATATTTTAAGTGCACACTTTTTTAGGCAACATATTTATATATACGATTTGTATGTTGAAACAGTGGTTGCCAACGATTTCATTGGTGTTACTAAAGGAAGATAACAGTTAAACTTACATCTGATAAATAAGTAGTTTCCCTTTACTTTGAATTAATTATAATATACAATATTCTACCAGAATGAACTCAAATACTTGACTGTAGCACATACTGTAGAATGATCTAATGCCAAAACTTTTTTCCAAGAGCCTCTTTCATACTTTCAAAATTGTATTGACTAGACTTTGCTAAAATCTATTAATAAGGTGTTTCTTACCGAAGTACCCAATGTATAATCAAAGATAAACCACAAAATAGAAGCTGTGGCAAGTTTGTTGAAACTAGATGTAATTCTAGTCTATTCAGAACAGACAAATATGGAGCACACTTTTGAGGCACTCATTAAAACTGCATGAAAACTGCAGCTTTTAGAGTTATTACCCATCACATCCTTTTGTGAACCGAAATTGATTGCACAGTAACTAATTATTTGGCAAATATATCATCCAATCTGGAATTCTGAAGTAGCTAATCAATACCCCGTTATTTCCTATTATTTCATGGTGTTCTATTGTGAAATACCATTGGGAAATCATTACTCAATTTATGGCTGACAAATTTGATTATGTTTGCCCCATTTTTGTGGTGTATAATATTGCTATCAGTGAAATGTCCTGTACAAGCTTTTTGCTATTTGTGGTGTATAATATTACTATCAGTGTAATGTCCAATACAAGATTTTTGACATTGGTAAAGCATTTGGGTGGTAAACAAACATACATATGAGCCTTGCTTTGGGAAAAGGGGGTTTGATGCATGTGCGTAAAGTGTAGTCCCAGATTATCCTGTGCAGTCCGCAACACTTTCCGCCTTAACTGGATTTTCTGCAAGAAGAGTGTTCCTTTAAACGAAAAAAACAATAAAAGTGGAAAGTGTCGTCCCTGAATAGCCTGTGCGGACTGCACAGGCTAATCTGGGACGACACTTTACACCCTTGCATCAAACCCCTTTTCACAGAGCAAGACTCATATACAAACTTCAATTTGTTATTTTTCAGGGTATGGGAAATTCCTTATCCTGTATGCAGCTCAGTAAAAGATACATGTCAATTCAATTGACAAAATATTTGTCAAAATCTAGTTTCATTTGCCAATTAACAATTCTTTGTCGAATACCCTGGTTTCATTTCTTTAAAGAAATAGAGGATATTTGTTCATGTCAGTGTAAGATTGTTTGTTATTTCACGAGTGATCATAGAAAATATATTTTTACGAGTGGCACAGCCACAAGTGAAAATATGATTTTTCTATGATCACGAGTGAAATAACAAACGATCTTACACTGACTTGAACAAATTTTCTGTTTCTTTTCTGCCCTGTTTTTTTTTTAAAGACCGTCCAACCATCCCACCCAAGCTATTGCTATCAAACTTGAAATATAATCTTATTAGTTTGTTTTATGTCTTTACAAATGTTCAATAGATTGTGGAAAATATACCTGAACTCAGAATCGTCTATAATGTACCACTTCTTTAAAACAAAAGCGATCAATATGTTTCAATTATGGTCCTCTTGCAGTTAGAATATGACTATATTACCTTGACCTTATTGAATATGAACAATTTCCCCATGATCGCTTACTTTATACTGTCAAGCACTTTAATAGTCGAGCGCGCTGTCTTCTGACAACTCTTGTTTAAGAAAATAATTAACAGCTGTTTCCCTTTTGCTGAAATGTTACCCTTTCTCCCGTTGCGTGCCTCAATACATTGAAATGTCGTCATTTTGTTGACGAAATGACGTCATTTTGTTGACGAAAAGACGTTATTATTCCAGCGAAAATTTGTTTTTTTCACCGGTGAAAATAACAATTTTTTTATTTTCACTGCTGTTATTTTACTGCAGAAATGTCATATTTTATCATTAGGTATAAAAGAAATACAATTCTTAATTGGATGAAAAGGTTAAGGAAATAAAAATGAATTATATTTATTTAATAGTTCTCATATTATTAATATCACTCAGCGCTGAAACATTTACTGTGTTTATCTGTCAATAAAAAATGTAAGCTCATTTGACATGAACCAAAACCTTTTTGAATGCATAGCCTGTCACTCAACAACATATCGCACACTAATGCATGTTTACAGTAAAGCNTAGGACGTTTTAATTAAAGGCACGCCATAATTGATGTCACTCCGGTTGCAAACATGTCATTAACGCAATCGTTAATTGATTTGGTCTAAAATCTGTGTTTTTCCGTCTGTAGTTTGCCATGTATGTATTACAGTAGAACTGTTTCTTAGTGCGCTGTTAAATGGACCCGTATGTTTGCTACGTAAATATGTCCTGATATAATTAACTATATTTTATTTTCTTGAATGTGTAACGTTTTTAACATATTGGTTAAGAAAAATAATATGTATATATTTGGTTCTTGTAAATTCAAACGCAGAAAGTAGTACGGAGATTAGGCAGTATTAATACTCTTCAACTGATGGTGCCAATATAATGCAGACTTATGATAGTAAACAAAAGTATATTAGAAATCTGATGGCTCGAATTCCGGATGGCTCGAACTATTGTTGTTGGTCCCGGCGAGATCGAGCCATCGGGTTTCGACTGTATATAGAACACTCCTCCAATGTCAAACTGTTTAGAAACACAAGCTTTGTTTATTTCCAAGTAAGGTATACAAGTTCCTTGCTTTGGTTGAACAGTTGTAACTCTAAGCGTCATAAGCTGGACAAGTCTCTTTGAATGCTGACTATGAAGTAAATTGTACAGTATTCAACTTCCAAAATAAATCATTTATTCAACAGGTAACTTACGAAACGTATCGCAATATGAACCTTACCACTTACAG
Organism: Dreissena rostriformis; assembly: GCA_007657795.1. Lineage (NCBI taxonomy): Eukaryota > Metazoa > Mollusca > Bivalvia > Myida > Dreissenidae > Dreissena > Dreissena rostriformis. The sequence continues at coordinate 94,115 of VMBQ01002029.1, read as the reverse complement.
GTATATGTTAATTTTTATATAAAAAAAGTTATTTTCTGTATTATTGTTTTGCCCTGTCTGTTTGTTGGTTTGTTTGTTTGCGTCAAACTTTAACATTGGCCATAACTTTTGCAATATTTAAGATAGCATCTTCATATTTGGCATGCATGTGTATCTAATGGAACTGCACATTTTGAGTGGTGAAAGGTCAAGGTCATCCTTCAAGGTCAAAGGTCAAATATATGGGGGACATAGTGTTTCACAAACACATCTTCTTACATATGTTTTTAGCTCACCTGACAGCTATAGCGATCAGCCTATATAAGGCGTCATGCAATATTCATCACATTTTTCATCCAATCTTGATCACACTTGGTTAGAATGTTTATCTTGACAATAGCTAGGAGAGTTTGAATCAGGATCATGTGCATCCAAAAACTAGGTCATCAGGTCAAATCTTAGAAAAACTTTTTTTTCCACTCAAAGGCCACATTAATAACTAAATTTTGATGAAACTTGTTGAGGATGTTAATCTTGACAAGATCTTACCCTATCTAGAAACTGGGTCACTTGCATCCAAAAACTAGGTCATCAGGTCAAATCTGAGAAAAACCTTGTTACCACTCTAGAGGCCATATTATTGACTCAATCTTGAAGAAATTTAGTCAGAATGTTTATTTTGACAATATCTAGGGTAAGTTCAAATCTGGATCATGTGCGTCCAAAAACTATGGCACAATGTCAGATCTTAGAAAAACCTTGTTACCACTCTTGAAAAAAACATTTATGACTCAATCTTGATAAAATCTTGTCAAAACATTAGGTCAACATGAAATCTTTAAAAAAAAAACATTAAGTCTTGTTACCACTCTAGAGGTCACATTTAAGCCTCAGTCTTGATGAAACTTAGTTAGACAGATTATCTTGACAATGTGCAGGCCATGTTTGCATCTGGATAAAATGGGTCAAAAACAAGATCACCAGGTTGAGTCATCAATAATTGGTGTCAGTGTTTTAATCTTTTTTTATCCCTCCCCGAAAGGCAATGTAAAGCCAAAGGGATATAGAAATGGTAGGCGTCTGCAGTATGTGCATGTGTGCATGTTTTGTCCCTCACACTCTTCTGTGCACATCTGCCCAGACGTTTTGCATGCGATTTCAATCAAACTTTTACAGCATTATTATATCCAAGTGCTACAGCCCATATTGTCAAGGTTTTCCATAAAGTTAATTTTTAAGGAGTTATTGCAATTTGTTTAAAATTTCATATAAAAGCTTCTGTGCAAATTTCTCAAGACTTCTACAGAGTGATTATGTCCAAGTGGTATAATAGTACTTTTTGTCAATATATTGTGCTAATTGGTGAATTTTTAGGCATTTATTTAATGCCTTTATTTACAATTACAATATTTTTCGTGTGGTTTTGCATTTTGTTTTTAAGAATAATAATATACAAATGCTACAGCACATTTGTCTTCAGTTATATTGTCATTTGTTTTAAATTAAATATAGAACCCTCTATCTGCGACTCCTCCGTCAGTTAGTGTGCAATTTTTGCAAAAAATTTACAACATAGGTTTTCTGCATTCTACACAAAGTCACCGTCATAAGAACTGTGTTTTTTAGGCAACCCAATTGCCAGTGGTGTAGCAATCAACTACAAGAACAGCTGCGGGGAGCAGCAGGTCATGAAAATGGTGATCCCAGACGGTCAAAATCGGCGAAAAGGGCAAGCATGGGTGGCCAGTTTGCAGAAGGTAGAGTTTTATTTGTATTTTGTTTGACCATATGGCTTGCACTGACAAAATGTTCAGAATAAGCAGACTTATTATATATAGCCAAGCAAATATGAATTATATGTCATGAAAAAAACATGAGTTTGTCATCACATAAAAATAAATTGACTTATTCCCAAGAAAAAACACAGGGCTGATAATCATGTCTGGGGAATCAATGCTTTCATTTCATGTGTTATTTTGTCGGGAAAATCAATGCTTTCATTTCATGTGTTATTTTGTCTGGGAAATCCATGCTTTAATTTCATGTGTTATTTTTTCTACAAAATCCATGCTTTAATTTTATGTGTTATTTTGTCTGGGAAATCCATTCTTTAATTTTATGTGTTATTTTGTCTGGGAAATCCATGCTTTAATTTTATGTGTTATTTCGTCTGGAAATTCAATTCTTTAATTTTATGTGTTATTTCGTCTGGAAAATAAATTCTTTAAATTTATGTGTTATTTCGTCTGGAAAATCAATGCTTTAATTTCATGTGTTATTTCGTCTGCAAATTCAATGCTTTAATTTTATGTGTTATTTCGTCTGGAAATTCAATGCTTTAATTTTATGTGTTATTTCGTCTGGAAAATTAATTCTTTAATTTCATGTGTTATTTTGTCTACAAAATCAATACTTTAATTGTATGTGGTATTATGTCTGAAAAATCAATGCTTTAATTGTATGTGTTAATTTGTCATGGAAAAACACTGCTTTTATTTCTTGTGTTATTTTGGCTAATGGTCATGCTAACACAACTGGTCATTTGTGATTGGTAATAGACTTAGGAGGATGAAACTAGTTATATTGAATAATTGCTGCTGAGGACACATAAACATTTTATAAAATGGACATATTGATGGTTTTTCACATGATTAGATTGTTTTTCACATAAATAATCACATATATTAATTACCTACTAATATTAATTACTACTTCTGCTGCATACAGGGCTCAAATCTAAAGTGTCATCAATGACCAATGTTCATGAAACAATAAAAGCAAGGTCATCATATTTAACAATACTTCAACATGGATTCTCTATGAACTTCAGTTTTGAAAATGTTATTCTTCAAGCCCCATAAACACTCAAAAAATAAAAAAGATCATTTTGTATCTTGTTAAATCTATGTAACAAGACCACATCTGGCATTGGAATTTCGGCTATTGCTATAAGGAACACTGATTATTTATAGGTTATCTTTATTTAACAAAATATTCATTGGTTTTGAGTGTAAATGTGGCATACTATTTATGTGCTTATTCTATGTTTCTGTTTATATCAGGCTTTCAAGATGGTGTACAGCGCTAGAAATCTGGTGCGTTGATATAACAGCTGGAGAGTCGGCGTGATACAAACTGGTCTGTTTTGATGTTCCAACATCGGGCTGCAACAATTTAATTCATATTGTAGCTTGAATGCCAAAAAGAGCTAGCAGCATAAGTGATATGAAGGCTTATAAGTGTTTTTGGCTTTCAAGTATTGGTTGAATATTGAATAACAATATGTGTCTTTATATATTGCAATACATGTACAATATAATTAAGTTATTTACAGCATTAACAGAAAGGATAACACTCTGACATTATCGTTTGATTAAACTCTTGCATTTTTATGCCCCCGAAGCTGGGCATATAGTGATCGCACTGTCCGTCCGTCCGTCTGTCCTTCTGAAATTCCGTCACACTTTGTGTTTAGGTTTTGCGTTTAGGTTTCGAAAAATGTGGATTTTTTTTTAAATATTGATCATAGCAACTTGATATTTGGCATGCATGTGTATCTCATGGAGCTGCACATTTTGAGTGGTGAAAGGTAAAGGTCAAGGTCATCCTTCAAGGTCAAAGGTATTTTTTTAAATAAAAAAGTAAAGCGGCGCAGTAGGGGGCATTGTGTTTCTGACAAACACATCTCTTGTTCACTATGGAATATATTTTAATTACTGGGCACAAGCTGTTCATATTATTTTAGTTATGTCATTCAGTCATGCCTCGGCATGCAAAAAATGGTCATAGCTGCAGACCAGCCTGGGCATTTGAAATCAGGAGCTACCCGGTCCGCTATGAAGTTTGGCGAGGTTTTGTGGTCTCATTGGAAGACAGGGTAGTTCCTGATGACCAGACTGTGTAATTGCGCAGGCTGGCCTGTAACTACACTCGCCGAATATGGCATATGCATAAGACACATTTTCACATGATGCGGGTCCTATGCCATATTGCAGTACACTTTTGTCATTAACCAATCTCTTGTAATACATGTACCATTTACTGTTGCAGTCCGTGTAGAAAAGGGTGAGTGCAATGTGTAGTGGACCAGTTCAAAATGTATTAAGTTGTTGATTATTGTACATAAAATATTAAGACTTATTTACACAAGTTAATATATAATATTTGTTGTAAATCTTTAATGATTAGTTTTCAAGATTAATTATTATTATATACAAACAGTGTGAGCTCAATTTTGTAATGTTGATTATAAATATGCTGTGGACAAAGGTAGTAAGCAATTTAACCTACACTTTAAAGAAGTAATGTTAATGCTAAAGGTGTCCAAAAGTTCAGATATAAACCTAAATGCCATAAATATATAGTTAAACATCTTAAATGTATTATGTGTTATGTACTAAATGAAAAAAGGAAATACATGTATGATAAAATGTTGCTATTAAGGTTAACATTTATTATAGGATGCTAAGGAGCAATAAGTGAATTTAAAAACTGAGAGACTGATATGCAGATGGATGTTTTGGTATGTTTTATGATAATGTGCGGTAATTGCTTGTTATTGTTATATGGTTTCTATATAGATTACAATTTATTTTTTTCTTCATAGGTGTCCAAAAATAATAATAATTATCATCCAAATCAAAAGAATTTAGTGTCCGAACACATATATAACATGTACATGTATATGCTTTTCTATCTTAGAAAACTTGTACATAACAGTAAACCTCTGTTGTATTATGTTTGACATTTGTCTGCTAAAATCTGTTTCAACTCATGCTATGTTACCTGTTTATACCACAAGAGATTTATACTTAGACTTTGAATGGTTTAAGAGGTTTATAAATGACTTTGAATGGTTTGTTTTAACTGAAAAATGTATCTTGCCACATGATTATTTCATGTCGTGATCATAATGATATTAAAAATGTTCATGTCAATATTTCAGTCATTTATTTTTATGTCTCCCAGTCTGGGGGACATATTGTTTTTGCCCTCTCTGTCTGTTGGCTTGTTTGTTTGCGTCAAACTTTAACTTTGGCCAGAACGTTTGCAATATTGAAGATAGCAACTTAATATTTGGCATGCATGACTGTGTATCTCATGGAGCTGCACATTTTGAGTGGTGAAATGTCAAGGTCATCCTTCAAGGTCAAGGGTCAAATATATGGGGGGACTTAGTGTTTCACAAACACTTCTTGTTTATTTAAGAAATTATATACTTTCTATGCTTGGGTATAATTATAGTTTTGTTTTATTTGTTGTCTGTGTATAGCTCTATGCCAAAGGTCAATGATCCTCAGAAATCTGTCTTCCAAGATGTTTGTTAATGTTTTATTCAGTCTGAAAATAGTTATTTTGTATAAATCATTCCTAGAAAAAACTAACTGTTGTTGCATTAAAACACAGTTTTCTATTCAGAAATCTGGGCCTTATTTCACTAAGCAACTTATGCAATTTTTATGCCCCCGGTAAGGTGGCATATAGTGATCGGACTGTCCGTCCGTCTGTCCTTCCGTCACACTTTGCGTTTAGGTTTCGAAAAATGCTCATAACTTATATATCCCTTGAGATATAACCTTCATATTTGGTATGCATGTGTATGTGGACAAGGCCTTTACATACGCACAAAAATATTGACCCCTGTGACATTGACCTTGAAGTAAGGGTCTCCGTTTAGGTTTCACAATCTGCGTTTAGGTTTCGAAAAATGATCATAACTTCTATGTCCCTTGAGATATAACCTTCATATTTGGTATGCATGTGTATATGGACAAGCCTTTCCATTCGCACACACATTTTTACCCCTGTGACCTTGACCTTGAAGTAAGGGTCTGCGTTTAGGTTTCAAAATCTGCGTTTAGGTTTCGAAAAATGCTCANAAGAATTACGTCAATATCTCCAAGGTCAAGGTCACACTTTGAGGTCAAAGGTCAAAAATGGCCATAAATGAGCTTGTCCGGGCCATAACTATGTCGTTCATCAAGGGATTTTGAAATCATTTGGCACATATGTTCACCATCATTGGACGGTGTGTCGCGCGAAAGAATTACGTCAATATCTCCAAGGTCAAGGTCACACTTTGAGGTCAAAGGTCAAAAATGGCCATAAATGAGCTTGTCCGGGCCATAACTATGTCGTTCATCAAGGGATTTTGAAATCATTTGGCACATATGTTCACCATCATTGGACGGTGTGTCGCGCGAAAGAATTACGTCAATATCTCCAAGGTCAAGGTCACACTTTGAGGTCAAAGGTCAAAAATGGCCATAAATGAGCTTGTCCGGGCCATAACTATGTCGTTCATCAAGGGATTTTGAAATCATTTGGCACATATGTTCACCATCATTGGACGGTGTGTCGCGCGAAAGAATTACGTCAATATCTCCAAGGTCAAGGTCACACTTTGAGGTCAAAGGTCAAAAATGGCCATAAATGAGCTTGTCCGGGCCATAACTATGTCGTTCATCAAGGGATTTTGAAATCATTTGGCACATATGTTCACCATCATTGGACGGTGTGTCGCGCGAAAGAATTACGTCAATATCTCCAAGGTCAAGGTCACACTTTGAGGTCAAAGGTCAAAAATGGCCATAAATGAGCTTGTCCGGGCCATAACTATGTCGTTCATCAAGGGATTTTGAAATCATTTGGCACATATGTTCACCATCATTGGACGGTGTGTCGCGCGAAAGAATTACGTCAATATCTCCAAGGTCAAGGTCACACTTTGAGGTCAAAGGTCAAAAATGGCCATAAATGAGCTTGTCCGGGCCATAACTATGTCGTTCATCAAGGGATTTTGAAATCATTTGGCACATATGTTCACCATCATTGGACGGTGTGTCGCGCGAAAGAATTACGTCAATATCTCCAAGGTCAAGGTCACACTTTGAGGTCAAAGGTCAAAAATGGCCATAAATGAGCTTGTCCGGGCCATAACTATGTCGTTCATCAAGGGATTTTGAAATCATTTGGCACATATGTTCACCATCATTGGACGGTGTGTCGCGCTAAAGAATTACGTCAATATCTCCAAGGTCAAGGTCACACTTTGAGGTCAAAGGTCAAAAATGGCCATATGTGACACAGCATGCAAAATATTCTGTGTCAATGCAGCATGTGGGGGTATACGTCACGTCAGTGACAAATCTCTAGTTGTAAATGTGCCAGTTTTATTGTTAAGGATGTGAAGTAAAGATGTTAAGGAGTTTTAAAAATGTTATATGATTATTATTATTTGTTGTTGTTTATTTTCCTGTAGTTTGTCTTCACTTGTTGCTTCTGTCGACAACTTTAAATGATAGGAGCACTTTTTATTCTGGTTAATAAACTATTTTTGCTAAAATATCTAAAATGATCAATCCCCAACCTTTGTTCGTGTTCTAAAAAGGTATACTGGTTTTAATTTATTTTATTTGTTAATTTTAATATTTGCATACATGGTTGGTGTCCACAGGTGCACGTATTATAATCAAGTCTGTGTATGTAGTTTGAGGTTATAACTTTCATGCATGTTAACATATAATCTGTACCTGTTTTTGTGTACTTTAGGTTAGATATTGCAGTAAGTCATCATATATTATAGGATGTCCTTATGTTACACGCTATTAGTGAACTTCAATCTTTTTCATCGAGCTAAATTGTGTACGCATAATTGTTGCATTTTTTTTTTAAACATTTTTTTTCACTTTATTGCAAGACGGTGCTTAATATTTGAAAAATATAAATGAGAAAATGTGCTCACTTCAAAAACTAGAACATTAGGAATAATTTTAATGAATTATAAAAAATAGTTGTAAAAGATAAAATATAATACAATTTCTTTGCATGATTCAAACTTAGGTCTGGTGAAAACATTTTGGAATGAGTTTCCACTCAGCCATTGGTAAGGGTTTATTTTTAACACTTTGTTAGTGTAACGTATACTTTGCAAATGCTTTATAATTTTCTACATTTCAATTCACAATAATCCATTAATCAAACACTGTTTCTTTTACCGGTATGTTTCCTAGTCATGCTTGATTGTTTAGTTCCTTTAGGGAATCTGTGCCATGTTTTGCAACTGCGTGAATTAGTCCCTCTATAGTTAAGATATTATATGTGAATGGTGCGTGTTTGTGTGTTGGTTATGGTGTATTTCATGCACAATTGTCTGCTAGATAACAGTAAACATTCCATTATAGCAAGGGTTTTATCAATGAACATCCTTTCTATAATCATGTTTGGTATTAAATCCTCATCATTGTTTTATGATTGAATTAAATTTTCTATTCGGTTTTATATGAAGCTTGTTATTTGTTTTTTGCATCCAACATGGGAGGCCTTTAGCATTCCACTTGTTCGTCTGTCCGTCTGAGCATCCGTCTGACTTTTTTTATCCCCCACCATAGGCGGAGGGATATTGTTTTGGCGTTGTCCGTCCGTCCGTCCGGCACTTTTGTGTCCAGAGCCATATCTTGGAAGTGCTTTGGCGGATTTCATTGAAACTTGGCATGAGTATATATATGGATAAGAGGATTATGCATGCCAATTGGCATTGTTCACCAACTGTTAATAACGGAGTTATGGCACTTTGTATCTGAAAAAATGGTTTTTACTATAGGCACTTTTGTGTCCGGAGCCATATCTTGAGAGTGCTTCGGCGGATTTCATTGAAACTTGGTATAAGTATATACATGGATAAGAGGATGATGCACACCAAATGGCATTGTACACCATCTGTTCATACTAGAGTTATGGCCCTTTTTATCTTGAAAACATGCTTTTTACTATAGGCACGTTTGTGTCCGGAGCCATATCTTGGAAGTGCTTTGGCGAATTTCATTGAAACTTGGTATGAGTATAAATATTGATAAGAGGATGATGCACACCAAATGACATTGTACACCATCTGTTAATAACAGAGTTATGGCCCTTTGTATCTTGAAAACATGCTTTTTACTATAGGAACTTTTGTGTCCGGAGCCATATCTTGGAAGTGCTTCGGCGGATTTCATTGAAACTTGGTATCAGTATATATATGCATAAGAGGATGATGCACGCCAAATGACATTGTACACCATCTGTTAATAACGGAGTTATGGCCCTTTGTATCTTGAAAAATAGCTTTTTACTATAAGCTTACAGCTGTCTGGAGCTATATCCTGCAAGTGCTTTGGCGAATTTCATTGAAACTTGGTATGAGTATACTTGGTGTGAGTGTATATATAGATAAGCGAAAACCCATCACAGGTACAAATGAGTTTAAAAATATGACAAAAGGCAAAACCCTTCACTTATACCTTTTCTTTTAGTTCTACACCCATCCATAAACACATTTTATTTGGCGGGGGATATCAATTCAACAAATTTGCTTGTTGGTCTGTTTATCCTAGTTAGCTCAAATAGCCCATTTAAAATTTTGATACAGATGGCGTTCGTATACTAGTGTCAATGTATCCAATGTATGTTGCCATTTATCCAATATGCCTTTTTTATTGTATTATTTTAATGCCCTATGTCCATTTTCAGGGGCCAAAAGTCCCAATCAGGAATTTTCCCAGACAATGCACTTTCAAGTCTTTGCTGATTATACAAACAGCCACCACACTAATAAAGTAACACGCCATATAATTTCATCACGTGACCATTAATCCAATTTAGCGTTTAAACGTGTATTTTCCATGTTTTAGTGGCAAAAAGAATCAAAACTAGGGGGTCATAGCTCTATTACAGGTGTCTTTTTTTCTGCCACCATCACTGTTTATATACGTATGTTAGACAGACTAAGAATACTTGTTTTACAACAAATTGTCGCATGAACATAAATTTTATAATAATAAACAAATAAATAATAACAAAATTATTATAAAATGATCATAACTATATTTGTTGTACCTTTTGATGGTTATTTTATATAAGAGTATGAAGAACACTGTTAAAATATTATCTGCCCAATAACTTTTTATCAGTTCTACAAGCAATCTTATAACATTACGATTTTTATAAATAGTTTGATCAAGATTACTGGTATTAAAAATTAAATACATTTTGCGATGTTCTTGTTTTTTTCTAATTATTCGGCTAACAATTATACAGTCCTATGAGACTATATTTTACAAACGTATAAAAATACAAATGAATTTTACACAATAAAAACACACACATATCAAAACATTAATAAGTGAGTCAAGACCCCTGGAGATAACTACCTGGCAATTGTATCAACCGAATAAAAATTTAATTACTGCCTTAACAGGATTATATAAACATGATCCATATTGCAGTGCAACCACCAGGATTCTGCCCCNCCCCCCGCTTTTAAACAAAAAACAAATGCTAATATGTTTGAGATGACGGAATATTGTTAATGTTTAGTAATTTTATGTAATCTTAACTTGAACAATTTGTATGTGACATTACAATCTTCAACCCTTACAATTCTTGGTCAAGTATGGAACATTCGAGTTTTTGCCCCGTTTTTATTTTACAACAATTGATGTGTTTGTCAAACACTATGCCCCCTTTTGAGCGATGTTGACCCATATATTTGACCTTGAATGATGACCTTGACCTTTCACCACTCAAAATTTGCAGCTCCATGAGATACACATGCATGCCAAATATCAAGTTGCTATCTTCAATATTGCAAAAGTTATGACCAAGGTTAATGTTTTGGGACACACACATACAATGACACATATAATGCTATACATGCCCAAAATAATATACCCCCTCTTCTTCGAAGAAGGGGGCATAAAAACTGCAAGATGGACCAATTATAATAAGACTGCAGCAGAAGTGACGAATAACTTCCGACGCCACATATTGTTATATGTAGAAAGCCGTAGTGTAGATAGTGTTTTACACTTTGAAATTCGTCACATGGGATTGGTTTTGCATTTTTTACGTAAGATTTTTTAAAATTCACATGTATTTCATGTCGTAAGGAACCACCAAACAATTTTGAATGTTTAAAAGCAAGGGGTATTTATCAGAAAACTTCGTGTCTACGGACAGACGTGTTGGACAGACGACCATGGTAAATTCAGTATACCCCGATGTTGGGGTAATTAACCCATTTATGCCTAGCGTCTAGAAAAAAGGCCTAGGCAAACGGCGTAGACCCAGATGAGACGCCGCATTAAGCGGCGACTCATCAGGGTCTACGCTGTTTGCTTAAAGGAATTTCTGTGAGAAACATTCTGAAAATAGAAATAAATATACCAGACATCTCTAATTTTGGAAATAAATTAATCCAATTTAGAAGGATGGGAGAGTTCACTTGGCATAAATGGGTTAAAGATATAAACTGCCATGACTTCTAAAGACAAAATAGAGTAGTAAGTAAAACACATACGAAATGACTCGGCTATACACTATACCACTTATAATTAATACATTTCAACAACCATTGTTGGTATAAATATATTTAAGCATCAAAATTGGTTAAGTGTGATTATACCCCCCCCCCCTTAATTCGTGTCTTATAGCAAACTTCTATGTACACCGCAACAACAGTACACTCGAAATTGGAAATGTGCACTAAGAGAGATCATAACACAATCATGGTGCAAAGTTCTGGTCTTGTCATATCATTTCAAACCGAAAAACTAAGCTCGTCTTGGTTTTTTGATGACACAATGTTTCTCAATACAAAATATCGATGTATGAAAAACACAAGAGTAACTGCATTCTGAATACTCGGGGCGTTAGTACCATAGTAGGGCTGTAACGATACATTCGAATAACTCGAATACGGCTGTGGACGAATCGTATTCATTATTCGCCACCTCCCGAACCGAATATTTGACGAATACAAACAACGTGGTTTCGAGTTTGAAAGTTTAATCATCTTATCTTACCTTAGAAATGAAGGTTCATACAATAAACCCCTATATTTAAATGTTCTGCTCCTTATTCCGGCGTTTTTCATTATGTTTACCCCACCCACTATGTTACACAGTGATATTAGCAACTACAATGGCGGGCACCGGTTGAATATTTACATTGAATTGAAAAATCTTTCGATGATTGTTTAATGTTTATTTAGGTAAATACGAGTGATTTGATTCTCAAACATACACACAAAGGATTAGCAGATGGAATTTCTTTTTTGTTTATCTTTACGACAATGATTGTGCAACTTATCAACAAACATGGAGCCTAGCAAAGGGAATGCTACAGTCACTAATGTGTCAACTGTTGACTCTTAATTGTTCTACTCAAGGCTTGTATGGGTACTAGTCATGTTTTCTCAAAAGTTTAAAAACTGTGTTCAAAGTTTAAGCAGTTCTAGTCAGTGTTTTGTTATTTCAAAGTGTTATATTTCATATTTTCAGTATGTAATGATACTCAATTAATCATATTGACAAATACTCATAGTTTCATACTATATACTGTCATTTCAGTTGTCAGTATCACTTTTGTTCATTGAAATTCATATTCGCGAATAAATATTCGTATTCGCCACCCTGTATTCGTGATACGTATCGTATTCGTCACCTAGTGTATTCGTTACAGCCCTATACCATAGTACAACACAAATATTAATATAGTATTAAAACACACGTCATATTATATTCAATAAGATGTGTACTCGTAGAAATAAAAATGAAACACGATTTTACAAACCGAAAATGGTTTCTATTTACACAAAGGCAATTGGCAAACACTCTTCAACATTTATCACATGCACAGCGGTGTTGGTCTTTGATCTAATCACTTTTCTTGCAAACGTTAAGGTGTTCGGTATACCTTTGACTGTTTGTTAAATGACGTCAATCTTCACATGTATACATTTCTGATACACTATTTAGCTATTATATTGCATAAAAACCCGTTACTTGCAATTAGATAAATACAACATTTCTTTCTTTTCACATTTAGGGAGCAACTTAAACGAAAGTCCAATCTTTTCTTTTAAACATTGAGTACCATCTCTGTCAACGATGTTTTTTTAGATCTGAAAATGAAATGATGCAAATCAAAAAGCCAGTAATCCTTTATTGCGTAATCAGTTTGAAGCTGGTGCGTTTCTGCGTAAAATTAACATATTTGCCAACAGTATGCTTAAGTAGAAACAAGGCAAAGGCTAAAGAAGTGTTTCAACGTAGCTATTCTATACTGTCAATGGGTAATGACATTTCATCAGATAAGATATTTTTCTGTTAAATACAAAAAAAAAACTTAAAGCCCCATTAACGCTCAAATGTCAACGAAAATTTCGTACAATATTTCGTAAAATAAAGTTACCCAATTTAAAATCAGTGTTCCTTTTAGCAATAACCAAAATCTCAGCGCCAGATGTGGTCTGGTAACATGAATGTTTGTACAATGTAGATACAAAATGCTCGTTTTTTGGTAGCATAAACAATCATCTTTATTGTGACACGAAAACTTAAAAACAAGCATTTTGTATCTACAAAAATCTATGTTACCAGAACACATCTGGCTTTGAAATTTTGGCTTTTGCTATAAGGAACGTTGATTTTTTATTGGGTAACTTTATTTTCGAAATACTTTACAAAATTTCCGTTGATTGTTGAGTATTAATGGGGCTTTAAGATATACAATTCTGGGGTAAAAAACAAGATGCTATATATTTACATAAAATAAGTCACTGCTGTCAACAGGACGATTATGAGAGCTGTGTTGTGAGCCATTGATGACGTCGTTGAACCGGAAATGACGCCATCACACTCGTTGGTGCTGTCAATGCTGTCCACGTAGAGCAACATGGCGCCCATTGTCCAATCTTAAAACCAAGGTGGAGTTATCAAGGCTGTCTTAATTATGTGCAACCATATAATTTAGTTACAACAATAAAAAACAACAAATCCACAACTACTACTATACCAGTGCAGCTGCTTCTGCAACAACACCACAAAACAAGATAACCAACAACAATAGCTACTACTACTTATGCTATAACAATTACTACTAATACTTCAAAAGAAAACTACTACAACAACTACTACTTATAATATAACTACGCTGTACTAATACTACAACTACTACTACCACCACCACCACCACTGGTTAGTGCACATACTGTTCATACAAATTTAACCAGTTATTGTGTTTTATAATGCAATGTGTTATCAACATATATAATTAATTTGATATTCATATCATTCACATTTCATAGTAGTGTTTGTTTTGTTTTGTCAGGAAAATTATAATTATTTTATTTGTATAGGTCTAACAGTCATGTGACTATATTGGTCAACGTCTACAAATAAATGGATAAAAATAGCTATGCACTTAGTTTGCCAATAGCCCCCATTTAACCACCCACTACAACTACTACCACCGATTAGTTTTAATAGTCCTACTACCAACGTTTAAAACAACCTACCGATAGTGACGTCACCGACGATTGATCTGAGGTGAACAACGTTTCTGTGTGTGGAGAAGCCGTAGGCGTCTATGAGCAGAGAGGGTATATAGAGGCCCATGATGCAGTACGAGGAGGCAAAGCTGGAAGGGACGCCACCGAACACAACTTCCGGTAGCGACTGGAGAAGATTGAAGCGCACCAGATGTTAGTCCAACTTGTTGACGCTCTCAAATATTAAGCTACTTTTTATATGGTAATATTTGGTTCCAAAGAATTTAGCCCGTATAAAAAGTATCTCTAAATTCTTGGCAACGTCTTATAAATAAGACTAACCAGATGTATACCAGCGTAACATTACGAAAACAGCAACAAACCAACAACATGAAACGTTACAGTTTTAAACGGAAACAAGAGATGTGTTTGTCAGAAACACAATGCCTCCTACTGCGCCGCTTTGAAATACAATTTCTATTTATCATTTGGCAGGTTTAGAAATTATCTCCCTTTAAAGCTTATTACTTTCCTTGGATTTTATTTTTTGACCTTTGACCTTGAAGGATGACCTTGACCTTTCACCACTCAAAATTTGCAGCTCCATGAGAAACACATGCATGCCAAGTATTAAGATGCGGTCATCAATAATGCAAAAGTTATGACAAAACTAGGTTAAAGTTTTGGGACAGACACACACAATGACAGACAGACAGGCCAAAAACAATATACCCCCTCTTTTCGAAGAAGGGGGCATTAAAAAACGAGCGATCGAAAGTTGTTTTTATGATTGAAATTAATGCTAGAGTAAAGCAATGGGCACTATCTATAACACCCATTACATAAATTCATTTGAGTTCTTCTCTATGTTATATGATGCGAGATGTTTTTCAGGTTTTGTGATGTGCATACAACATGTTTGCTTGTATGTTGAAACGAAAATCCCTAAAGTAATTTTTTTCAGATGCTGTATCATTTTAATACCTACCTTTCGGCAGTATATTTCAGCATTCTTCCTCAGCAGCGTTATGTTCAGCCTTCCATGGTCGTCGACGGCTTTCAGATAGGTCGGCGCGTAAGTGAACGCCGCGATGGCGTAGAACTCAATGTCGCCGACCGGCGGCTGGTAGACGCTGCCGATAGCGCAGGGCTTTGGGTAACACCAGGTGTCGTCGACAGCCTGAAGGAACTCTTTGATGATTTCAAGGCACTTCGTGGTGTTGGCTGATCCGGTAATATGGACGGTATAATCAGGCGTCGACCGAGTGGTGTTGTCTGTCACAAAACATTTTGATAAATATCAAATCATATCGTTAAATCGCTATCGAAGTTGTCGTTGTATTGTTATCATCATCAAATGGACATCATCATTATCAGCTTTGTTGTATTCGTCGTCGTCATCATCATCATACTTATCATAATTATCATCATCAGCCTCCTCTCCCCCTCCTCTTCAACATCATCATCATCATCATCATCATCATTATCATCATCATCAATCATCATCATCATCATCATCATCATAATTATCAACAGCAACATCATCATCTGAATCACCATAACGTTCACCGTCATCACCGCTACTCTTTTAACAATATGTATATGCCTAAAGTTGTACAATACCACCAAGCGTACCTCCAGAAAGCAGACACGGGTTATAAATGTTCGTCACCCCCGGCGACTGCTTCAAGAGGTGGTCGTTGATTCGATTGGTGATATAGTTCTGACCGTAGAACAGGTAACTGTGTGCATACAGGCGGTACAGCTTGCCCCCGAGGCTCAACGGAAACATGTTGGCGTACACTGAGTGGTCCGGGAGGAAGGTTATCTGGGTGGAGCCGCCACCCATCTCCAGCACCCCGACGGCGTCGCTTCCGGGACTGCAACGCAATTTGGTATAACACGCACTCATGACTTGATGAAGGCCTTATTAATGCAAGATATTTGTTATGCATGCTTGTGACCACTGGTTCATGTTTATATTTACAATAACTACTTATTTAAAAATCAAACTTACTTGTTCACTTTTGTTCATTACATACAAATATGAATAATCCTTATAAATATACATGCACGTACCTATCTGACCAAAAGAATCCCTTCAAATAATTAGCTGCCACCCAAGCGAACACGCCCTCCTCCTCGCCGGAGATGACGCGCACGCTGCCTCGAGGTACGTTAAACGGATTGTAAGTGACGTCATAGAGGTGGCGCCTTAAGGCGTCGAGCAGACTTTCGGTGACGTTTATGGGCAGAATTCGTAGACCTTTAATTATGAAAAGACTTGTACATACCATAAGAGTAACATCATAATTATATAATTATATCTTAAATGAATACAAATCAGCAAAGAATATGCATGTTTCTGCTGTTGTAGTTTTTTTAATTTCATACGACAAAGCTCGTCAAAACCAGCTACAGGCTACATCGGTGAAGTCAAATTTGACTATTATAAAATGGATGACATAAGCCTGATATTTTTAAATTCATTATTAAAATGTTCACGCTTAATGTGTATCTCGTAATCATATTTGGTTTTTGTTCTACTCGATAAAAGGCTACACAGCAGTACGTTGGTGGATTATTATTTATCCTATTGTCAGATGAAAATCGATACAATAGCAGCGATCGTATAAACTTGGGCTTTATACTGTCGCTATTTTTAGTAACAAAGTCGTTTTTTTCCCCAAAATTGGAGAATCTGTTTGTGTCAACTATGGACGAACAAAATCGTTAATAAAGGCGATATTTGATAATTATAAATGGAAAAAGGGACGAAATAATAGGAAAAATATAATAGTATGTGAGTTTTGGATAAGATCAAGTTTATCATGCTCGACTCGAACCACGGTAGTTCTAAGCCTCGAATGATAACCTTGATCTTAATCCAAAACTCACATAATATGCTCTATTCATCTATTGAACCAAATTTCAGTACGAAAACTTATGCATTCATCATATAATGCTTTGGGGACGGTGTAAGGAACTTTACTTACCATATAGCTAATATTACACTCATTCATTAACAGCCAGAAAAGAAGGTCGCTTTAATTTGCGCATACGATATTGGTAGATTCCAAATAATAACGGCTTTTGAGGCTTGTGAAATTTTGTAGTTTGACATTCTACGTTCTTATTTTCTCAGACTTATCTATGCATAGCTAAACACATAATAAAGGTCATCACTTAGACATCTTGGCGACGATAAATATACACGCTCTATGATAGATAACCCTTCTCGTTGTCTCCATTGTCATCGAATTATCGCGATGTACTGTTTCGGAAATTGCAATCATCGACGGGATGTTTCTACGAGCTATTAATACCAGCTATTATGTCTAACTTGATAATGGCAAATCGTAGCCCTATTTCTCTACATCAATTACGACTGATTTACAACGCTCTCGTCTGCTGAAAAGCCAACATAGATCCGGATTCAATCGACGTTTCCAGGAAATATCAAATGCGATAGCCGCTAGTGATCATATAATTTGGGTGCAAAATTGCGTCCGAGCCAAGGGTTAGCGGATTAATGAAGAGAGGACGGCGAGTCTATGTACACACGTTTGCAATTATTTGCCGGTATATGTTTGTTGTTTCAGCTGTCTTTCGTCGCGTATCGTATTTGGTAACTTGGCTACAATATGGAATTCGATATTAAACATTGCCATGGTGAACCAAGCAGTTAATAACGGTTGATTGGCCAAAAGAACCACCGGAACCTAACAACGTGAACGCTCGGAACAACCTCGTTATAACATTTTATTTCTGCGAAAGAATTATGAAGTATATATAAAGTTGATTTAATAAAACACCACTGCTGTCTCACAGCAGTCTGAATGCTTAACGCATATAATGCAGTAATTGTAACGCCTAGATTTTCCTCATGCTTACACCTATTTTATTTAGCAAAAAAAAAAATTTAACTAATAGGGGTTACCATACTTAGATTGGTACTGTATATTGATCAAAGTGGGAACACCAATTGAAAGCGATACAAAACAAAATCGTTATAAGAAACAAAACTCGCGAAACATTAAACGTACTATTTTCAACAACTGCTTGCATTGACTCCAATTGCATGGTCTTTATAGCAAGAGAATCGTTTGCATAATAATAAAGAGGGAAAGACGCAGGGATAACATGATGGATAATTACAATATACTTTGGTATTATACTAGCTAACACCAAATATCGAACGCTTTTTTCGTGTTCAATACAAAAGTTGTGTTGACCACAATGTGTTTTCTTATTACCAATTACGCAATTTGGTTCAATACCATGGTGCGTTACGAACTTCAGTTTTGAACATCAAAGTTGGTATATCTATAACTTATACGTGATTTTTAGATTGTGAGTTTACAGAACGTCTACTTACGTTCCTTAACAAGATTAACGCATACGAAACTATAAATTGCATTTGTTCTTGGAGCCATCCTATGTCTTAATAAAGCTGTACATTATTGTTCAAATCTCATTGTACGTTAAAATAGCATTTCTGTTTGTTTTTCTCATACTACTACATCAGCAAAAAGATTCTCAAGTATTAAAACGACCTCACAAAACACAAACATGCCACACAAGCATCTTACCTGCGGTCGCCATGAAGTGAATGGAGGTAGTAGCGTGTCTGGCGCTGGGAACCAATCCCTTTGCCTCCCGCAGGATGGGGCCCATGTATCCCGGCACTTCGTCCAACGCCGAAGCAAGCGTATTGACTCCTGGCGTAAACTTCACGTTATGTACAAGTTTCAAATCGTGTTGCAGAGTCACATGATTTTTGTCGTCTGCGCGCCGAGGCCGAACGCCTCGATTCCATTTGTAAATCTTCAGCTTTGTTCCTGAACTTCCGGCGTCCAGTATTATTCCATATTCGTCTGGGTTTGCGAAGGCAGCGCGTGCACACGTGACGTGGTCGGCAGAGAGGTATGTGCTCATGCATAGTATAAAAATCATATGCATTTCCTGAAGAAAAAAAAAAGAATGCAGTTAAAAAACCAATAACAACAATATCGGGACACCAATAGTAGCCATACAACAGGAAAGCAATTGTGATCAATAAAACGCCTAAATACACAATAAACACAAAACGCATAAGTAGAAACAAAAAACTGCTTAAACTTTTCAAACTATACATAGACACTTTTGACATTTATGTCTCGTCCTTTGAATGTTAATTGTATTGAAACAACCTACATATGAATAATATGTAACCTATTTGATGTATTCTCTTATCGTTCAACTTGGCCATACCAAAGTATTTAAAAACTACATATCAGATACAATATCTATATAATAATGATTTTGATTTTATGATTGTTTTATATATATTATTTTCTAATCCAGAGCCGAATGAAATAGTTTCTCGTTTCCATTTATGTCGCCGTTTGTTACTGGACCGCAATGTTACTTAAATATAACATTATCTCTTATACGCAATCAGCACGTGGGTATTATAATGTAATCATTGGGTTGTAATTTCTGACAAGCTGGCAATTGGTAACGCATTGAATGAGATAGAAAGCAGTAAACATCAGAACAGAATAATCAGAGAAGAAATACTTTAGTTGTTTATAGAATTGGACTGAAGAAAATTGGTGCATCCAAAGTACATCAGAATTATTTTCAAACCCAATTATTATACATTTTAACAGAACGATTGCCAATATTACCTTTAACGACCCTTAACATGTGCTGCAACAGGACACATGTCAAGGGTTATATTGTATCGTACAAATGATATGAACTGTGCATAGAATCATATATGTACATCTACAACATCAGGGGACATAGACTAGATATTTGCCATTCGTTACGACTGCGAGTATGTGCAAATATGTTAATCTAAATACTTTGTGGGTCTTTATTGAGTATGCAAAATGTGTCAAACTTATGCTAATATAGCGATACAATTCACAATAAAACTCCATAAACTCTATCAAGAGATCAAATACCATGTAACATTTTCAATCATATAATAAATTCACACCAATTATAAATTTACAATACTAAAAACTGAGAGAACCGCATCGGAACGTTCAATCTAAAGCATTGTAGGTTTAAACCGGTTTCAGGGCTAGCCGAACCTCACACTGACCCCATAATTAATCCCAAACCATACTCGCGTCTCAAACGACTGTAATAAAATGTACATATAAATACAGATCATGAAATCATGAACAGCAAACACCGTCATACAATACAGCCATGATGATGCAAACTATATAATTCAATCGATTTGAATGAATTCAATGAACTTCAGTAAATGTAAATACACCAGATGAGTTTCCTGTGAAAATTAAACAACGCATTTGTTTCAACAACATATTGACGGACACTTATTGGCACTGAGGGTTTCCTATTTATCATTTCTGAAAGTAACAGTTATGTTTATTAAAGGATGTAATGCGCAACACTACAATGAAGTGACCAACACTTATTTGCAAGTTTTAAATGTATATTCTGTTTCAAAAGACATCGTACGCACCCTGTTTATTCTCAGTAATGGAAGTGTTTCTGGGAGACAATATCAGTTATTATCTGTTAATATTTAAAAAGCAATCGTTTCGTCGGCGGAGAAAATTACTCATTGTCCGCAGCTGAAGAGAACATGCTATGTAGCAGATACCAGCTGTCGAAAACATTATTTGAGTAACCCAAATAGTCTGAATACCGAACGTTAGCTTAAACTTGAACTGGGATCCATAACAAAATAAAATTATATTTTGTAGAACAACACGTGTCAAAAACATTATATGATAGGTCGGATAGTCTGAAAATAAAACGTAAGCTTGACCCTGACCGGGGATGCCTCAAACTAATAAGATTGAGCATTTCACACCACGAAACAGTATTTATCTGATAAGATGTTGGTACTTCCAAGACAGATAATTGCTCTGTTATCTTCAATGAACTTTGCACCAAACTTATTAGGATCCAAACAATACAAGAAACAGCAGTTTGTTTGGAACACTATATCGGAAAACATGATTTTGTCACGACGAAATTTGTTTAAAAGTACAAATAAATATATAACACGTAATTATTTAAATTTACGAAAAGTCTTGCTAAGATTGTTGATGTTTATGTTTTATATTTTGAAGCTTTTCAATACATTTAACACTCTTACACTGTTTTTTAATATATAGTTTAACTCATGGTTTGGTTTATTTCTACAATAAGCATATAACTCTTGTTAACATCTTTTATTTAAAGTGAGTGAGGAATTTCCATTGTAATACAGAACAAATCAAGCATGAGGACCTCAAACATAAAAAGACGAAGTTTCGCAAAGTGTTTATTTTAATACAAATATATTTACGGCCAAAGTCAGCAAGGGTATGTTATTGACTACGTCAGTACAAAGAACCTACCTAAGGAGCGATTGGGCCAGTAGAATTGTACATGTATACAACCCATGTTCTTTGCATTGACCACTCCAAAGCGGTTGCTCCAGCTTTTATCAGTCTAATGTTTTGTTCTGTGTTTTATGCATTTATATGCTATTTATAATTTATATAATAAAAAGGCTACACATATGACCAATAAACAGAATCCATTTATACTCTTATTCAAACAATAAACGTTTGAAGAAATATCTTCACTATATTGAAGATAAAATCAACATAAATTATCCTCGTACTGCACTGGTTTAGGAAATATTAATTAATACTACTATTAATAATAATAGCGAATCCAGATCCCCAACGGAACATTTTTGACAACGTTACTGTTTGGCGCGTTATACACTTTTTGAAGTAAACTTGGTCCCCTTAAATGGTGTAACGTCGAATGCAGGTTATTATAAAAACTTTACTAGATTGCTTTTTATACAGCGCTGTAAATCAATTACAATTTAGAGTAATTCAGTTTTCTCAGAAGGGTTTGGAAAAAAAACTCATGCATGTTTAATTCAAGGCAATACTTTTGTTTTGTGAAAAAGATTAACTGTATACCATTTGGCCTATTTCTATGTTTGTTTGTTACATTTAACGAATAATACGCATGTCATCAATGTGTCTCCTCGTAAGTCAATTCGGCTCAAAATACCATGTAAAACTTTTTCTTGATACTATTTTTCCAGTTTATACCATATAACAACCAAGAAGTTACAGATGGTACATGTGTAGAAATATCTTTCCGTGCACATGCCAATTGTTCCCATGTAATGTTTGTTGTTCACAAGTAGCATATGCTTTGCACAAGCTAGACATTAGTCTCCTCTGAGATACCTGTAACTGACATATGGTAACAATCACGACTGAGTTCAACACATACCGGTAGATTGTTTTTGGTTTATATTATCAAATGTTCGTACGTGTCTGTCTTTCTGTAATTACCGTAGATTCAAATTATTATATCGCATTACTATTGACTTCAAGTATCAAGTATATGTTTGATGCAATTACTTAGCCTTTAATCACTGCATGTAAATCTAACGCAAATACATCTACAATTACATAAGACTCTCATTTAATTTTTAATTATTAACTTTGTTTCCGGATAAAATCTTTAAGTGCCATTATATTTAATTGGTTGTATTATTTATTTACTGTGTTACATCAATGTTAATACATTTATGTGATGTTTATGCAATATACTGAAATACATTAACACTTCACCAAACAATACAAATATAAAATTATTAAAAGAATAGTTATAGCCGCTAGCTAATTTGACGCCGATGTTTAAAGACAGAGAGACATTTTTTTTTTACTAATAACACAAAATATCGTCTTCAAACATTTATCAACACTATTTTATTTCATGTAAATAAGTATAGAAACATACATCATATAACACAAAATAGCCATTTAAGAATACAAAAACACAATCACAAGCTCTTTCGAGGCGGTAATGCAATTTATCTAAATAATATTATGTTCTATCGCAGTTCTTCTTCTTTTCGTTTTTTTTTATGTATTAACATAGATTTTAAACTACTGATTTATCACATGAAACTAATAACTGTTTTTGGAATTTATGAACAGATGGGTTAATATAAAATATGCGGTCAATACATTTTTGCCTACAATCAGTGAAACGGCGTCATAGTTATTAAGTCTAAATATGCGTCATGTTTCAAAGAGATTTTACAAACTTAATACAAATCTAAAACAGAACTGCCATTCATTTTAACATGTCATTCTTGTTTAAAAATTGTAAACAAGTCTTTATTTGACTTCACTAATAAAACTATTTAACTACGTTGCACAACGTTTTGATTTGTAAATACATAACCAAATCAATTATTATTCAACATTTACCTGACAGTCAAGATCTAATTTGTATAACCTTTGTTTCACTTGTTTAAAGCTAGTGTATATATAGTTTGATTTATGCTATTTTTATTGTTTATAATGTAAGACAAATATTTACAAATTGTTAATAAACCTGTTTACATACAAATGCTGTCTACATAATTCTCCATAAACAGCACCAACACGTGAATTTATTTTAAGCTGTAGCAATCGTTTGCAAAATTTGGTTTCACATGTTTATTCTGTTGCAACACTCTGTTATTAAAATATAATAAGATAATTATTTATCTGGTACTATTCGATTCAATCAATGTTAAACACTTAGCTTTTACTATAAAACATTTATTTGAGAGATAACTCCCAGTTGTCGGTTGTTTAAGTTGTTTTAACAATGTATTGGTTTTGAATATACAAGACTTTGATTATACTCAAATGAATAATTTATCTATTTTAAAAAGAATCTCGACACAATTTTTAAATGTTGCCATTCGTAATCCACTTATGATAAAACTATTGATCATGTTATATTACTGTGAATTCAAAAATGAAATTGTTTAACCACCGATATATAATCTTAATCTTTTAATTGTTTTTGTTTGGACTTGTTTGTTGCTATTGCAAGTTAAGCATGCACACTTTCTACCTCTGGTTAATAAGCTATTCCAGCACTTTCAAACCGTTTTGAGTATATATTCCTTAACGCACTTGTCTGACAATATACTGAAGTTGTCTGGCAAGTGAATTCGTGTTTAATTAACATCTGAGGCAATATACTATGATGGTTTTGTCTTGTCTATGTAGCAGCCATAAAACTATTGCAGCGTTGTTCATAGAGAGACAGGTATATATAAACCACCAATAAAAAGCATATACTGATATTCTCCATTACAGGTTATAGTTACAATTTAACAATAAAGCAAACATACTATGATTTTACATGAGATATGAATTGAATTATTAACATCATGACTGAAAATTTAACTGCTAAAAGATAGAAGATTTATATAAAATGCAGTTGAAGTTTCACATTATATTCTTCGGTGCTGTACAAGTACTATAATTTATAAATCGTATAACTACGACACGGCACTATATCAATAGTTCTTTTTTTATCAAAAAGGTATTAATTAAAGGTATCTATACATTCCACAAAACAATTACAGTGTAAGTTCACGAGCTGTATAACATGTATTACATCTCATTTAATTGCATGATATGAAATTAAAGAAAAGATCGCCCTCTTCGGGGTTTTAAACGTATACAAGCACATATACAAGACTGCTTAAATAATACGTGCTAAAATAATACGTGTGTTTAATGTTAAATGCTAGATAATTATATGTTCTTTTCAATTTACATAAGGATAATTTTAAGTTATATTTTCTAACGTATTCAAATAAGCTTATTCACGAAATAAAAAATCAGCAAATAGTTTTTACTGTACATTTACTCAATCATTTTACAGTAATGCAATTGAAAACGGCAATTTTACCCCCCCCCCCCCAAAAAAAAAAAGTTGTTACTTCTAGTAATTAAACATAGTTTTATCCATTTGAAGTAATATAGATATTATCGTTTATAATTAGATATCATCTAGTTGTGAAAATGATTTACACGAGTTCGCATATGGCATATTGAAAAATAACATGTGTCGAAAACATCATTTGAAAGTACATTTAAAGTGAAGCAAACACTTTGAAGTGTGGGAAACATTTTAAAAGATAATATTTTGTAATGGCACCCACTTGTTAACACATGTCTTTGCAATTTGTGCAAACATATATTATCTGATAAGACTTTCCGACTTCCGAGACCGAGAGTTCTCATGTTTACTTCAATACATTTTACACAACTTTCATGGTCGTAAAAACAAAATGAGCGATAAACATGATAAAAGAGCGAGTGTCTCATGAACGTTTTAATCATACTTATCTCGTGCTTAAACAAACATCACAATCTATTAAGTAATTGTTGACTTCGTCTAAAACAACTCGAACTAAGCCGGTAAAAGTCGTTATGCTCATTGGAAATACCAGAAGCTAACAAATAACGTTTTAAATAAAAGGAAAATATTATTTGAAAACCAAAATAGCGATCGATTGTTCATTTCTTAACAAAATTAACTCCACTTAGTTTAGGAATTCGTATGGGCGTATAATGTCTATAAAGTTAGTATTATGAAAAAAAAAACAACTAAAAGCAATAAATTAATAGAACATTTGTTTGGTTTCGGGGTAATGCCGTGAATAATTTTTCTCCGTAAAGTGAGATAAATTACACATTTTCACTTGCGCAACCGGTGTTAATTTTTTCTCACTTGTGAGAAAAATATTTTTTCACGCTTTTACCCCACTAGCAAATTAATATCCTCTATGTATGTGTTGTTTTGTGATCTCGACGTTCAACTATGCCCTGGAACAATTAAAGGTCGAATATTTTTCTTGTCTGCGGCTTATACTGACATAAAGGTCAATGATTTTGGTGTATATTACCAAAATGGCCGACCAACTCATATATAAAACACAACGTCTAATTTAGCAATAGTTGTAAACTGTAAAATATAACCTTACCTATTATTTACCTATTATTTACATCATACTCCGTTTGAATTGTATTTATTTAAGTCTCCAATATGAAGCACACGTGCAATAACTGACATCCATAGATAGGATATAAAATGTTCATTCCCGGTAGCCAGTTTCTTCCTTTGAATTGTAATCATCGAAACTTACTTCCCACATGAAGCGTGTGATCATCAACGTTTCAAACATATGATTTTAGAAGTGTAGTATTTTTAATATAATCCGTATATAAATTATGACAATATACACAACTCTTCTATTCATTTACTTTCCAGAACAATCGCTTCACGAGTATAAGTGTCTACTGTAATTTACAAAACATCAGCCACACAGCACTAAATTATATTATTAAGCCAGCACGTCGAGATATAGACTATCGGAATAGGATCGCGCACTCCAAAATACAATCAGCATGTAACCTTTGTCGGTTGAAGGCAATATAGCCAAACAATGTCCTTTGAAAAATTAATGCTATAAATGCCTACGAAAATTGTGTAGTCGATTGAAGAGAAAAGGTTAAATTAAGTTATGTAGGGCAATCATGCGCTATGAGATATTTAGCAATATAAACATTGCTTTTGATAAAAGAGTAGTACCGGTATAGAGTCAATTTTAAATTATGATTTGTTATGCAGTCATGCATAACGAAATATTTAACATTCTTCCACGACCCGCGACATTAAATCGTCAATATTGCTACTATTACCGCTACTACTTCTTCTACTACTACTACTACTCGTTATTATTATATTTATTATCTAAATTATAATTTGTATTATTATTTCGATAAAAATTGTCCATTCACAATTGTAAACTGTACCGAACCAGACTCGCTCTGAAAGCCCCCGAAAACTTACCAATACGGTGTACTCAAGGAACATTACTATTGAAAGCGTGATATCTAAGTAGTATTTTTCAAAGCAGATAACACGTTCATTATTAAAAAAAAACATTTCTGAAGAAATGGTACCAGAAAATTAGCTACATTGAGCACAAGGCCAACGAGTTCGTCCGGAACATAAAAGCAACACTAGTTTGACCACATGATCCTTCTTACTACCGTTAAACGACGGAAGCTGGCTTGTTTTAGTCAGACACCAGGCACGACACGACTCTCTGTGCAACACTGTGCTCCAGGACACGCTAGAGGAAGGTCACCGTCGAGGCCGTCACAAGAAAAGCTTGATGGACCATGTAAAATAGTGGACCTCCCTCCACATGGACGAGCTACTCTCAGCAGCCCACAACAGATCTGACTGGCGGAGCACCACTGTGTCGTCATCCCTCATTTCCCCAAAACGACCAGACCGGTCAAGGGAATGATGTTGATGAAAGTTTTAAGCAATTGCGAATAATTTTCTTTTGTACAGTCAAAGATTCATTCATGTCCATAAGGCGTGTTTAGTAATGGGAATGTCGATTTTAACACATCTGGCTGACCAAGGAAATGTTCTCATTTAATATAAAAAGACTTTCAATAAATTATAGACAGTCTGTAAATGAAAACATTGATACTCACACATAAATAAAAAATACCGGTAGATTTTTCCAATATTGACTGTGGCAATTTCATATTGTTTTGAACTTCGCAGTCTTCTGTGCCTTAAACTAAAACGCCCTAATCATGTAATATAAACATATTTGTATTACTGATTGTACAAGTTCATATGTAATAATATGTTTCAATCAATGATCAAATCAGTGTTGGTTAAATTAATAGAGCTAAGCCTCGAGTTAATTGGTAACTATTGCCGCCCAAAATTACTACTTCCATTGCTAAAATCACTTTCACAGAAAATAATAAAAATTAATAGAGCTAAGCTTCGATTTAAGTGGTAACTATTGCCGCCCAAAATTACTACCTCCATTGCTAAAATTACTTTCACAGGAAATAATCAATATCAATGTAAAATTGCAATACTTTTGTGCAAGAACTTTAGATATCAGGATTTTTATTGTATAAAGCCTATTTCTATTTAATATGTATCAATATTATCATGATTTCTGTATTCATTAATAAAGAATCCATAAATGATGGACATTGAACTGGAACAATACTAACATTATGTTGAACTGTATGGGTAGCTACATTCTGAAGTAATAGCACTAAAGAATACTTGATAACTACCTAAATGGAAATCATATAATGCCTAACGCTCATAAATGGCATCGATTTACGAAGTTGTGCCTTAAATAAACAGATCAGTTAGTTGCATACAACACTTTATTAATTAACTTTATAATATTAGACAAGAATGTGTTCAATTTGTTCTCCCCATACAAGTTGAGCCTCGCCAATAAAGCTCGAAACTCGCCTTATACTAGAAAAAGGCGGCCAATAAGGAAAACCATGGCCATTACGGGGAAAGGTCGGCCAATACGAGATTCAGCCAATCAGAAACCAGGAAAAACTCGGCCTAATATGAGAATCTTTTAATAGTGGCAGTTTGGTTCCTCCGCAGATATGTGTCGCGTTCTGAGAAAACTGGGCATACTGCATGTGCGTAAAGTATCGTGCCAGATTAGCCTGTGCAGTTCGCACAAGCTAATCAGGGACGACACTTTCCGCCTTAATAGGATTTTTGCTAAGAAGAGACTTCATTTAAACGAGAAATAAGATAAAATTATAAAGTAAATTAATAAAATTGTCATTAATTAGTAAATGTGCGTAAAGTGTCAACTAATTAATAACATTATAATATTGATATAGAAAATCTCGAAGTACCTATTTTTGTAACAAATAATTATATCGCTCATATGCTTTTTCATTACAGTTTATATTTGCTTTACGCATGTGTTCTATTTAGAAATAAAAATATTGAATGTGCTTTATATGTGACTGGACGGTAAAACTCAGCGAATTGTATATGAATAAAAGCAAATTTGTCGATTTGCCAATAAACTCTGAGCTGAGCTATGATCCTAGATTTTCAACTTATTTAATAAAATCCCAAATTTGAATTGCTCTTTAGCAACTCTTGAGCAAATCAAACGTTTGATACAGTAATCAACTGAATGTAGTAAATCATTGGTTCACTGTTCTCCGTTCAAAAGTTTTACGTGATTTTTTATGAATGAAAAAATATCACTGCACCATACCATTACCTATAAAATAACTCATAAAATGCCAGTACCAATTACTTGAATATATGACTTGACTCTGATATGATAAAAATGTATTGGAAATTCCTCATGTATGTGACCCTTAGTAGTATAATTATATATTCAAATGCATGAGTGGTTGCATATGACAATTGACATACTATAATTAAACACAACAATGTGAATTCGATGTTATTTTTTCAAGACCTGTTTGTATTGGGAAATTAAAAAGGCAACATTGTTACTGTAATACTGTAGTTAATAAATTGACTGTTAGTTTGGTGAACATGCAGATATATCATATGTTTTTCAATGAACAATAACTAAAAATGAGGAAATACGTATCGGAGTAAATATTACAGAATGATCAATTATTATATTTATTTATTGATTGATTATAAAAACGGTTGCGGTGGAATATTGGACAGTTTATCAATGTAGACTTCGATATCTTTCCGACTTATGCAGTTGTAATCTCTATGAAAATGGGTTAAACTAGCGTTTTTTGGTTTGGAAATATTTCCATTATTAGAGCGTCTGTCGTCATCATTGTCAAGGATGTTTCATTGTTACAGCAAAGAAATTTCGTAATGAAGAGCTTCTTGGTCAGTAAACCTATATCCTACTATTTGTCATGCATCACCGCATAAAACAGTTACTGCTAAAGAATCTCGCTTCTGACATTAGAAATAAGACAATATATCAGATGTTTAGTTTACGACAAGACAGTTATTTGACATAACTCTGTTTTATTGTAGTATTAATATACTGCAGTAAACATTATTTATTCATTATAAATATAATTATTTTAATAATATTGATATATGCATGATTTCTATGGATTTAAAACATAATAAAATTTAAAAAATAGAGCATGTACAGACGCTTAAGCAACATAAATGAGAACTGGAATGTGCCAATATTCACTAAAACAACATTATGTAATAATTATCAGTTCTAACAAGCCATTTTGTGTGAACATGTACTGGATGTTTCAAGTTAAATAGGCCCTAATTATGATAAAGCTTTTTCTATAGTGGTGATATGTGTTATTTATATTGTTATACAATGCAAGACTGAGAAAAACTGTTACTGCTGATTTAAATAATTGTCAATGTCCATGCCCATCCCCGATTCGAATATGGCGGAATATAGCAGTCGCAGTGTCCGTGTGTATGTCTGTACGAATGTCCGCATGTCGTTCCGAAAATTCTTACCTCAGCCATAACTTTTTCTTTAATGAATTCAAAATTAACTTGGTACACATTTAAACCATCATAAATAACGTGTCGCGTGCAACACAGTCTCCTTGCTGACACGTCAAATGCCATACTTAGAGGTCATATATAAAATATATAAAATTTGGCCAGCAAAACAGGCTTGTTTTTTGTTATTAAAAAAGTTTTGACAAAAAGGTGGAATGTGGAGGGGGGTGGCCCAATCGACACACGTCTTGTTTAATATTCTTTTACATAGACTTACAGTGGTTTGTGACATATTAAAACACGTAGAGATTTAAATAAAAAATATATATTTATCGAAAACAAAAAGATGATTTAAAAATGATTGCTCTTTTTTGAAAGAGATATGGAGCACCGCAGTAGGTTGATAATACACAGTGAAGAAAACCGCTAATGTATTTTTTATTTTATTTTATTTTTTGGGGGAGGGGTTATAAAGAAGGATTTAACGAGGTATTTAATTCCACATACTTTAATAGAGTTTTTTCGAATTATGCGAATCCGTCCAGACTATAACTTGGTCATTCAAGATGATGTTTTTAAATAACTTACCACATATGACCACCATCAGGAAACGGCGTGTCGCGTTTATCACTAGTCTCCCTACCTCAAAACTCAAGGCCGCTCTTAGAAGTCAAATTTGGCCATACAACATCCTGTTTTTGACAAAAGTAGAGTTTTGACTCAAAAGTGGAATGTAGCGCAATCTGTGCCCTATGGACACACTTTTTGTAAAATTTCAGTTTACATAGACTCTTACGAATAGTTCGAATAAATTACGTTCCGTTCTTCAACTAACCTAATAAATTAATTATGGAAGTTATATTTATCTGTTAGGCAACAATTATTTTACTTACATCGGCAAATAATGACATCGATACGACTGCAATGTCGCATAATTGACAATCAGTCAGTATATATCTAATTTCAAACCACAACCCCCGGACGAATTCTAAATGAGCTCAAACATGAAAAAGTGAACTACAAACGTCTGAAACTAAATGCCTAACACTGTTTTCATTAATTTCGAAATACCCTGTTAATTCACATTTGATGAGTGTAGTTGATCAGATATATTCAGTTATTAGCAGTTATTATCATAGAAGAATTCTTTTCGTGAGCACGATTTATACGTGCTAGCAACGTTTGAAATACACTAACGCATGTCGAGAACATTATGTGATATGAAATCTGTGATATCTCGTTACAGATTAGATATATCACGCCTGTACACATGCTTTTGAAATCTCTGAAAACCAAAACTGATCAGACTTTCGTATTTCCAGGATAGATATTGTCCCTGTTTACACTTCCCTGTATGAACACATTTATGGACTTTAACACAGCACGAGCTAAAAACATATGGCGCTGAACACTCTAAAATAGAAACACATTTATTTACGAAATGACGCATCATGACAATTATTCACATATGTAAAGTTGGAAAGTCGTTTGAATAAATATTCAGAAGCAAAACAGAATCAATCAGAAGAATGTATCGTCATCACGCTCCATAGAAGAATATTACGGTCGTCCAGTTAATTTAACGGCGGTGGTAAAGTGGCATGGTTGAGGTGTACTACAATTTCACGTTTGCCGGAAGTAAAATAAAGAAAAGTTTGCAAATAATTTTGTCATAAAAATCAGTCTACTGTAGGTAACATAATACCATTAAATTAAAGGTAGTCAGAAAACATGCATACTCGGGTCTATGAATTACTTTAAAACCATACACTAACGTAACTTTGAAAAGTGGTATTCATTTTTTGATGACACAAGATGGTGACTACTTTCTACTTGCCCTTAATGCGACACAATTTTACGGACTATACCGTACCACTTCACTGAGGCATATGCCCGTCACGTTTTACCCGTTAAACGGACAGAATTTAAGCCATTTTTGTACAGTAAATGAACACTTTATATGTTAATCAATACGCACGTAATTACAGTTCCAACAAACAAAAGTATAAGCATACCTGACAATTTTATTATATTCATCTTTAAGTTATTTTTTTTATGAGAAACATTTTTGATGTAATTTATTCATGCACTGCATTACTTTTTGCATTCTAAATAATTTTTTAGGCGATACCAATAATGTTTACCTATTGGAACTTATCTTATTATTTGTCATAATTTTGTTTAGAACAAAACTGAATTGACTGACATCGAATATAAATGGACATATTTATATTCTATTATAATATCTTAATTATAATCAGTTTTCGCAAACGCAAATTGTATTTCCATCTAGTTCATCTCTATCTTTATCATGCGCTGACTATAGAAGAAGCCAAATATGGGCCTATGTTGCCTTATCAAAGAATTAATATCCTTAATAAACAGAGATATTATATTTATAAGTATTGTTTCCTGAACGGGAAAAAACGTAACAAGTAACAAATGAGTATAATTTGTGGTGACAAAAGTATTAAAATAATCCACTTAAGTTAACATGTATTTACATTTACCGATATCTCAAAGGAATTGTCTTTATTTATTTCTACCAAATGGCATGAATATCTTTCAACCAAATACACCTATTTGTTTAACGCTGTTATACGTCAAAACTTATACTGATTCTTTTCCGTTATGGTAATGCATCATTCTTAATGGTAGTAATAATCATATAACCATGTTATTAATTAAGGTTCTTTAAAAGAATATTCATATAACTTGCATTTCTATGCGGTCAGTGGTTTCGGTGCTTTCGGTGCTGCTGTAATGAACAACAAACAATACAAAACACGTTAACACAGTTTCAATCTATAGTTCCCCCTTTGTGTTGCACAGCATGGTTCATGTACGGTGCCATTGAGTTCAAGTGGACGATAGAAAACTATCGGAAATGTCCCGTGCTCTTCCACAAAGCAGATATTTCCGTTTTCCTGTTGACAGCGGAAAAGCCATCGAAATGCACGGTCAATTTCCTGTTCAGTAATTCTCAATTACTGTGATAATTATGGGGTTAATGGGAAGTAAAGGTGTCACAATTAATTTTAGCAAACGTTGTAAAGCTAATAATACAATAATTAATTTGAACGAAATGAAATTAATACATATATGATCAATACATACAATTTTCATTGGTGATGTCATCGAATGATACTCGTAAAAACAATTTTCCGACGTATTATTTTTAGTCTAAAAATGGCTGTAGTTGATACCCGTTTCTAGACGCTTGTTGTTCAAAAACAGCCGGGATGCATCATTTGACGTCATTTAATTGCGTAATTAAACAAAACTTTTTTTTTCGCGCATGTCATCGGTTTAACGTTAAACTAGCACATGTCAGCCTCCATGGAATAGTCGGTTGGCCCTGGCATTCTGCTTTGTTTTACTGTAAATGCTTCCAATAATTAGCAAACCTGAAATTCAGCGATGCTTTGTGTCAATAATCCATTTGCATGAATAATACAAATGTTTCTGTAACTAATTACAGCATTTAATTTCTGGAATTAAGGAGACAGTTTATTGTTGAACGCGAATGCGTTGTCAGAAGTCCAAAACAATTTGCAAAATGTCAGTGAATTTAGAGCAATGCTCTACTGAAGGATAACATTGTGATGAGCCATACTGATGTCGCTTAATATTGCATCTGAGTTCGTATTTCATTGTTAACAATTTAATAACTGAACAGTGCCACATATTTTTGCTTCAAACTGAATAAAACATTAATTAAGCTCGTGGAAGACAGAATTATGTGGATCATTGACATTTAGCATAGAGTCAAACACAGACAGTAAATAAACAAAAATATAATAATGCGCAAGTATAGAAAGTATAAAATTGGTTCAATAAAAAAATGTCTGAAATAAAAACATGAACATTTGTAATAGCATTATGAGCACAGCGTTACATAATCGTGTGGCCCTTTACATTTTTCAGCAAAAACAAACCATTCATCGTCTATGTATAACCAAACTCAACCATTCAAAGTCTAAGTATTTATCTCCTTCAGTATTAACAAGTTACAAAGCATGAATTGCAACAAATTTTAAAACACATACCGGTATGTAAAACTTAATACAGAAAATGTTTACTGCTATGTACAAGTTTTCTAATATAAGCATATATAATGCTTTCGGACACTTCTTGAGATTTGGGTGATAATTAAAAAAATATGGATACCTTAGAAGAATGATATTTAAATGTAATTCATGATTGAACAATAACAGAAAATTACAGAACATCACCATAAAATATACCAAGGTAACCCAAAGCATCCATCTGCATATCAGTCATCCAGTTTTTAAATTTACTTATTGGTCCTGATATTAATTATAACCTTCTTTAATACATATTACCTTTATAAGCAACATTGCATCATATTTCATAATTTAGTATATAATAAATTAAAGATGTTTTATTGCGTATTTATAGCACATAGGTATAAACATTCCTTCTTTAACATGTAGCTTAAATTGCTTAAATATAGTTATCACTTTGGTCCACAGCATATTTATAATTAACATACAGAAAAACGTTTTTTTTTTAGTTTTTGTTCTCTTTACTCAGTCTAGAATTATATTTAAATGATAATACACTAATATAGAAATTAAGCCTGATATTTTTGACGATATAATATAATATACAAACAGTTAAAAGTTAGTTTTTCAACATTTCTATTTGTGTTTTATAATGATTTGGCCCATAATACTTTTACAAAATTATGTTCAAACTGTTTTTATAATTATCAATCTTGACAACTGATCATTAAATATTAAACATATATATAATATTTCTTGTGTTAATATGTCAGAAAATATGTCAGTCTTGATATGTTAAGTACAATAATCAACAACTAAACACATTTTGAATTGGTCCG
Source organism: Dreissena rostriformis (assembly GCA_007657795.1). NCBI lineage: Eukaryota > Metazoa > Mollusca > Bivalvia > Myida > Dreissenidae > Dreissena > Dreissena rostriformis. Next base: position 58,809 of record VMBQ01002029.1, on the reverse strand, counting down.
CTACACATTGCACTCACCCTTTTCTACACGGACTGCAACACCACAGCAAAATGCAAAATCGCAGCCAAATGGATGATTTATTAATATAGATTTGTTGCAAATGGTTGCAACACAATTTTGAACATCAAAACAGACCGGTTTGTATCACGCAGACTCTCCAGCTGTTATATCATCGAACCAGATTTTTAGCGTTGTACACCGTCTTTAAAGCCTCTTATTTACAGAGACATAGAAGGAGTACATTAACGGTAGGTCATGAAATAACATTTGCAGAACTGAATCAAATCCAAAGTATTGTATATGACGACCTTGCTTTAATGTTTTACGAATATTGTTCATTGATAGCACTTACGCTTTGGGGGCATTATGCAGCAGTATCAGTAATTGATATTACTATTAATATGCAAATTTTATATATAATTATTGTGAATTTATTTATGTGAAAAAAATACATTCTTGTTATGTATAAAAAACATCAATATGTACATTGTATAAAACTTTTATATCTGTCGGCAGCAGCTTTGATTCAATAGTTCAACTATTATTCGGTCGCAGTGTCTTTGAAACTAGGTTGATCTAGCGTTCTTTTGTTTTGGAAATATTCCCATTAGATAATGTCTGTCGCCAGCATTCTCTAGGGTGTCTTATTGTTACAGCAAATACATTTAGATAATAAACAGTTTCTCGGTCAGTGAACATATATTCTATTACTTGTCATACATCACTACATAACACAATTACTGCTCTGATCGTCAGAGCGTCGTCAATTCGAAATACGATACTTTATGTCCAGTGTTATGTTGACGTAAAGATAGTTATTTGATATATCTCAATTACATGCGGACTAAGCGTTTACCTATTTCGGTTAACTGCTAATTAGTGAAGCTGTTTCCCTAGTCCACGATGACCCAAGTCGAATCGCATTCCAATACGAAAATATAGGCCATACGTGGAGACCAAAGCTAAGAATCAATTTTTCGCTTTTCTTGGTCACTTGTAAATGTGATATTTAAAGTGTTTGTCGACTGCCAGGCGTTTAACGATGTTAACGCTGTTAAATATGTTGTATTATTAATTCAGTGTTAAATGTCTTTTGTTCGGGGTAATTGGTTTTCCTAGTTTACAAAAACTAAAAAAATCTTCAAAAAGAGACAACTGTTGTCTTTTGAACCATTATTAAATGTGTTCATAGTGTGGAATAAATGACCCCTTCGGGAGTTGTGGGTTTTAAAAGTTGTCCTGTGTAATACCTGTTACAAAAAGCCCATATCCGCCATAGTTATACTGATATTCAACATGTCACTCTAGTCCCGTGTGACATATTCAACTTAACCGAATATTGACCTTAAAGGCCGAGTTTAAGGACTGCGTATCCTCTCTCCATGTGGTATTCCTTTTTGCATATTGGTAATAAAACACGGTATATTTGCCCACTGTAAAATCTTGTTTCGTAATCTTTACTTTCAGCTGACCAAAAAATAGCTGTGCAGGATTTCACTAACAATCTGTTTAATCCGAGTATTAATATATTGCAGTAGTTTTTT